>JAMJFZ010003958.1:2385000-2417500 GCA_026225945.1 Cricetomys ansorgei
TGTCCAAGTGTGGGGTGTCTCACAGCCTCCCTCCAGGTCCTGGCATTGACAGAAAGACATGGCGGTGGTGATCCTTCAGTTGTCTCTGACCTTGACCAGTCGATGGTATCCTTAATGATCAAAGTTTCACTTTCTTCTTTGCATTATTAGAAACTTCCTTGTCTCCCCGCCTCATCCTGTTCCCATCTCCTGGCTTCTAGTAGTCCTGTGGCGTCTTGCTTTTGGTCTGATGGGCAACTGAGGTTCAGCATCCTTGTGTGTGGTGTGTGTGGTGTGTGTTCTTCCTTCTGAGGTTTGGAGAACCTGGACTCAGCACTGAGATTCTCATGAGTTTCCTCGGAGGACACACACAGGTTTCACTGGAGACGTGCGTATACAGATGAGTTATCTTTCCACTTAAACTTCCATTGTGTTCACAATTAAACATTTAAAGTATCCAATCAAAATACAAAATATAAATAGTTTACTTTCAAGTTCTTTCCAAATCTCAAATGCATGCATTGGTCTGAAATTATGTTTTGCTATAAATATTTTTAGTTAGTATAAGATAATCACATAGACTACTAAAAATAAGTTTTACAGTTGAAAATACAAGTCAACTATATTGTTTTAGAGGTTGTATGAATATAATCATAATTAATAAACAAAATAACTGGTAGTGGCTCACTTTGCTGAATGTCTTTTTATACACACAAATATCGCATACGCACATGGGTGAAATATGCATACATGTAACATAAGGCATATTCTTAAATCGTAGTGCTGAGCACAGAAACAATACTGCAGCTGACCACTAGTGATACTTTTAAAAAACGCTACATATAGGGCTGGCCAGGTGACTCATCAGGTAACGGAGCTTGTTCCTTCACAATCCTCAAGACCTGAGTTCAATCTTCATGACCCCTGCTGTGGAAGGGAGGAACCCTCTCCCACAAGGTGACCTCTGGCCTCCCACAAGGTGACCCTGACCTCCGCGTGTTTACTACTTCCACCCCCAGATAAATAAATGTAAATGCTGCTACATTTTAAAAGCTATATAAACTTCTAACATGTGTGACTATTCACAGTTAAAAAATTAATATTTAAATTATACGCAATGAAAAATTTCAAGATGGTCCTAAGTATCTGCCACAGTATAACCCATTTGCAGTGCTAATATTTGTGTTACTGGAGATCACATGAGATGATGACGTCTCACCGATGCAGCTTGCAGTGCTTCTAAGGACTTTGGTGTCCCCACAAGATAAAAGCAGAGCTTCTTAGATAAGGGGAAGGGTATGTCGCCTGCATGTCTCCTGAAGCTATTTCAACCCGGGACATGTGTTTTGTTTGTTTGACATCTTTCATTTGTGCTTTATTTAAGTGTGATGAATTATTTTCAATTTTCTCGTCAGAAACATGAACTGAACAAAGATAGCGTTGGAATTTGTGAAGCTGCCTTGCTCTCTGTGATAAACCATACCAAGGCTCGTAATAAATCATGCTCAGAGCAAGCAAATTAAAACACAGTGCAGAGCAGAGATGAACGCTTCTGCATACAGTTACCTGTCCAGGCCCGGACGCTGCTAGTGCAATAACCTCATGATGGCATTGTCACGGAGGGAACAAGCTAAGAATCTGAGAAGCCGATTCCAGAGGATTTACACACGGCTCTTGTCCTGTCTCTCTCCATTCCTTCATACACTTTCTAAAACAAAACAACTTTTCCATACAAACAGCTAATTCTCTTGTTCAACAACAAAGTTTTAACCATAACTGTGATATTTTAGAATTAGAAGGAGTATCAATTATTTTGTACAAACTTAAGGTCCACAAAGGCATAAAGATCATTTTTTTTTTTATCATGCTGAAGAGAATTTTCCCGTTAAATAGCCAGTTTCAAATATTTTGAACTATTCATTATGAAGCTAATGACTTGATTAACTAAGCCAGTCTGATAGACTTCTATTCATTGGCCGTTAGTTGAGCATCTTGTATACCCCAGACTCCTTGCTGGAACATTCGCTCTCTGTAAACCCGTGATGGAGTCACACCAGCAATCGGCCTGCTGTTGCAGGCTCTCATCCCTGAACTCACTCTTTACCCTCACATTTCTCTTTACTATAGAGCTCCGATTCTGTACACTACACTACACATCTCTCTGAATATCTGAAAATATTGGACACATCTCAAATCCTTATTGAAGGTGCTCAGAAGCATCAGTGAGTTTTTAAATCAACTAGGGAGACACACCCAAGTTCTAAGAAGCTAAGAATTGAGATTTAGACTTCCATTCTGGCTTCACTGAAGGGAATAAGCAAGAGAGATGAGGTAATTTATAACTATGGCTGCAAACATACCAGACACTGGCATCCAGTGAGACTTTGGTCTGATGTAGTGGCTTCCACGCATGACCTGATCTACCTGTGCCTTGCTGCTCATTGTGAGCATGGCGTGGAACTTCTCCTCCAACTTGGAACGCCCTTCCTTCCCTACCTTTCCTCTCAGCCTCACCATGGAATCCACGGAGCCGCAGGGCTCACCATGGAATCCTCAGAGCCGCAGGGCTCCGTGGTGCATGCCAGCAGCCCACACTGTCCCCTCTGCCCTTGGAACTGGGCTCTGCCTGGACATTTTCTCACTTCAGATCGAGATCTCAGCACACGGAAGAGACTTGAGAATGGCTTCAAGTGGCCTTTCCAATTCCTTCCCCTACTCTTCTAATCTCTATCTGCTTCCAAAACCTCAGCAAACTGTTTTACTGTGGACGTAAAACCAGGGCACATGGGTACACAGTACTCATTCGCTATCTCGTGCTCTGCCTCAGTGCTGGACAGCCTCTACTGTAAAACACAAGATCTTGATGGACTTAGGGCACTGGGGAACAGCAGGGTACTTTTAAAAGTTAACACTAACACAGACTTTATCTTCATGCAAAGGTTCCATG
This sequence comes from Cricetomys ansorgei, assembly GCA_026225945.1. Lineage (NCBI taxonomy): Eukaryota > Metazoa > Chordata > Mammalia > Rodentia > Nesomyidae > Cricetomys > Cricetomys ansorgei. The sequence continues at coordinate 2,387,927 of JAMJFZ010003958.1, forward strand.
CTCCATGCTGTAGGTCAGGCTGTCACTGTCTCCGCTGCCCGTGCTTTGTAAACGTGGCTGGTGGGCTCAATTTCATCCTGGACAACCCTGCACAGGACCCCCAGCCAGCCGACCTTAGCTATAGGATTCAGGGTGAAATCCTCCTCATCTTCCCTGTTTTACTAGTTAATGACATCTCTCCTTTAATTCAGTTTTCCTTGCTTTCCATGCCAACATCTGTCACTCGCCTCGTGCCTTGGAAACGCCATTCCTGTTCATTTCGGCCTCCTGGTGTGTAATACGAAAGGGACAAAATGGCCGCTGTTTTGCAGAAGTGATAAAACTACAAAATAAGCCAACGTGTGTGAAGAGCACACACTTCTCCAAATCCCCCGCTCCACAGATTCTCCATGTAAGCCTTTGTTCAGGAACTCCACACTGACTTCAACCCTTTGCCAGGCCTTTACTCTCACACCCCCTCCCCCGCTGCATGACACTCCTCCCCTGGAGGGGCCTGGATAGCCGCCAGTCATTCACCGGTCAGTTAAATACCATTTGCTAAGTGTTTTGTAACGTTAACAACATCAGAAGAATGCTGTGTGTCTGTCAATACACACTAGGCTTGCATTGCCTTTGTGATTCGCAGGTACATCTGAATCAATAATCCCTCTCCCCATCAATCCCTTCACTGTCTTCCCCACTCCACAGCTCCTTTCAGAGGGTGTGTCCCTGAAAAAAAGTGAGTCTCCCTGCCCCCCTCAGCAGCCCCCCACTGCCTATGGCTTCTTAACTAGGAGTGGGGCCCTGTGAGCTCACCCCCATCCATGCTAGAATGTTGACTGGCAGGGTCTCCTGGAGACAACCTAGCACCTGAGAGCTCATGGTGCAGCCTCCTGTCACATCCAGAAATCCAGAAAACAGTGTTCCACAGCCACATTCTGGGCCACTGGTTCTTACTTCCCACCACCCTCTTCTGAGACACGGCCTGAGCCTCGGGTGTAGGAGGCTGGTTGTTTTATGAGTTTTAGCCCAGTCGACAGGAAGGGGCTCATGCCTGGTGCAGTAAACCCAGCCATAGACACTAAATGAGAATCCACTACTGCTATTGATATGGTACCCAGCTGCCATCTAAATACCCATCCAAATGCCCACAGATCCGCACAGCTATCCACCTTCATCGAGGAGGCTTATTCAGAGCGCAGAGAGGGTGTGTCCACAGCGTATGCAGTGCACTCACTCCTACACAGGACACAGGTAAGGTATATATTTTTGTGTGTGTGCGTGTGTGTATATATAATTTTACTGCCTGTGCTACTGAAGATTTCTTATTAGAGGAGAGAAAACCCAACTGTCTATGCTGATAGCATGAAAACTATCTCATTTCATTTCTATTTCTTTTTTGTGAATCCTGAGATGTGTGTGCGATGAAGGAGCACTGACTTATTAATCATTGTCATTCTGATCCTGGATCTAGGGAACATGGATGCTGCACAGAGTATGTCATGGCAAAGCTGTAAAACAGGTCTCAGGCCTCCCTCGAGTGAATCACTCCGAGTCACTGCTGACTTTTACCTGACATGTGTTGTTGACCTTCAGTGTCTGGATTCATCTTGTTTCTGCATCCGCCCACTGCAGCTGTCCCTTTTCAATGTCCCTTATGGATGCTGTGTGGCTCTGTCAACTGAATCCGTTCCTTTGATAATGGCATCACATGTTCAAACTGTGTTCTGAAGGGTAATGTTTGGTCATGTCATTTAAGAGTCATCAGGAACGTAAGTGAATTGATTCAATCAGAAAAGTGCCAACATTCCTGAACACACCAGAAACACCCTCTACTCTCTCCTTGAAGGCTGTAATTACCATATGGGCATATCATGTAAGTATACATTATTGTGCTCATATGACAGGTGGCTAGTCTATGGCCACATATGTAGCTATTTATTCCAGGTAAAACAGGCTTACAATGAGTGGGACACCATCATTAGGGTTCTGAGTTTTCAGTTTGTCTTATTTCTTTGCTGATGAAGATGTTTGTGGAAGAAGACTGTTTCATTTCTTGGACCAATTTTATTAGAAAATCTTACTGAAACCCTTTCACCATGAGATGTGAGTTTCTGACTCTTTTTCACACCCCCGTGATGGAGCCAAGCTCCTAAGAGGCGACTCAGGGAACCATGTTGCTGCCCCTCCTGATGAGAGTGGTTGGCTGACTGTGTTGTAGGTGACAAGCAGTGTAGCACCTGAGGAGAAATTACTCTGACCAGTTTCTGCTCTGCACATTCTTCCTAGTTTTGGAGGAGTGGCTCTCCTCACAGAGATGCAGAGGGCACTGTAAATTATTACTGCCTGGTGGAGTTTGAGTGGGGAATCTCTGCCAGGGACTCTGACATCAGCAACCAAGACTGGGGTGGGGGCGATGTGGAAACTACATACTCCAAGTAACCATGGAAACAGCAATTGCCCTAAAGGGTGGTGCTGAATCTTCTATAAATACAAGAATAGTTACTCCTTGAGTCAGTCCATGAAGACTTCCTTGTAAGTTGCTCTCTCTTTTTCTCCTTATATAAAAACAAGCCTGTTCAGATAAGCTAGCCTGCCACAGGAAACCACTTTAAAGCTTGCGCTGTTCCATCTTTAAAGTCAAATTGAAAGCGATATTGTTCCATTGAAGCACAAAAGAAGACCTTCAGAAATGCTCTCCCTGCACTGACTCTGATGTTCTCACTCTGGTCTGTTGTAAAACCTACAGAAACACAGAATAATTTTAGCGTTGTATGTTAACAGGACATGATAGCATGCAGAAGTCACCCAAAATGGGAAACTACAAGATAGAGAGTCTATACACCAGAGGAAGTCTGGCAACAGGAAGAGGCATCACAAGGAACAATGAACAAGCCATGGCAACTGAGTGTCCGGTTGTTTACACACCCATGACCAAAAATGGGCCAAGAGGAGGGAACGGTTCAGGACCTTGTTAGAGACTCAGCCAAGACAGGACAATCCAGAGAATAAACCTGATCCACTGGTTCTTCCTCCCACTCAGCTCTCTAAGAGTAGCCACATTCCTAACCAAGAGCTTAAGGTGCTCACTGACAGAGTCCAGAGAACAGAAGCCACAGCAACGGCCCAGACCTGAGAGTAGGTCAGAGAGTTCCTATGAGTATCTAAGCAAGGGAAGTGAGAAATGCCCACTTCAGTGAATCCAAAGACGTTACCACATGTACTCAGGGACAGTGGCATCCCAGAATGCTGAGGTCACCATTTCCCAGCGCTCTGCTAGGTTCCTTTCTGTGGTGTCTACAGAACCTACCTTGGCATCTGCATGAAAAACAGTGGATGTAGTGTGTTCATCTAATACTGTTCACTAAGCTGTCATCACTCCTCGTTACTGGTGATTTCAAATATTTAAGCCGTTCTTTCTGTATTCATAAAAGAAAATATTCCCATGCCGTTGATATATTCTATGTGTATATACCAATTATTTTCAACAACATGAAATTATAACCAATTTTTTCCAATAATATCTTTATATGTCAGAAAATATTATCCCAACAATTAAATGATCATATCTATCTGTGTAATTTGGTTTATTAAAAAAAAAAAAAAAAAAAAAAAAAAAAACTTCATTACAAGGTCTGAAGTACCGTGAATTCACTGAGTCTGGAATATGTCCTGTGTTCCTTTAATGGCTCCAGGTTTAGATGACTTTCCTCCTCAGCCAGTGAGACCAGATTCACTGCTGTGTGTACCATAGTTAGGTAGCAAGGTGGGGCTAGTAGCCTCGGAGGCCGCTGGGGATCATCTCTCTGTCACGGTTGGCTTTAGACTCTACCTCCCACATTTTTTAGTAACATTGTAAGGGAAGCCATCACACTGCCCCAACTCAGGCCTCTTGGTCAAAAGAATAGAACACCTCTGGCTTTGGGTGGAGACATGGCATTGTGAGGGGCTTTAAAGGTTAGAACATTACATGTTATTATCTATTCTCTGGATCCAGGAACTGGAGAGACAGCTCAGGGATTGAGAGAACCTGGGCTTAATTCCCAGCACCCATGTGGCAACCAACAGCTACCTGTAACTCCAGTTCCCGGGGACTCAACAGCCTCTTCTGGCCACCCCAAGCACAGCACACACATGGTGCACAGAGAGTTGCACATGCAGGCAAGCCATACATACACAAATATATATATATATATATATATATATATATAATAAAGTTACAAATACTATTACTACTACTGATGGTGATAATAATAGTGGCGATTCTGTCTCACCTGTCAATCACCTGCCTGGAGATCATCCTGTAGAAAGTCTTAATCACTTGAAGACAGTCTAAGGATATGGGAGAAATGATTATCCCCTCAATGAGATGTTTTTCCTCCTCAGAAACTCTTCCTCTGGGCAGCTGCTTACAGGTCTCCATCAAGTAGCTTGACAGTTTTTGTGAATTTTAACTCAGAAAAACATACTTTATCATTTTTCCATTTTCTTTCTGTTTGTCTAGTGGACAGTCTCTGTCTCTCTGTCTCTCTGTCTGTCTCTCTCTGTCTCTCTCTCCCTCCCTCCCTCCCTCTCTCACCTTTCCTCATCCACCAGGCAGTTCTTTATCCCCACTGCCCTGCTCCCAGCAGCTGCTGAGGTCACAGCTTGCCTGCTCCATTGTTCTGGTCTCCAACAGTACCACCCTCAGTTTTTCTTCTAAGACATTTTCTAAATCGCATTTTTAAAGACTAATAACTTACTAAAGGGAGATCCAATTTCTCCAGTACTGACAGTACAGAAATTAATGTTACTGGCCATGTTTCCTCAGGATTCAGAGCTGCATTCTTCCACACAGGCTGGTAAATTCATAGGTAAAACTGAGTATTTTTTGAAGATAATGCCTCAGGAAAAAGAAATTTGCTACTGGTCTGAAATCAGTTACAAATTACAGATGTGTGTTATAGAAAGCCTTTAAGTCTTTCTTTTCTAAATTCTAATTTATGTGCTTAAATTATTAATAAGTGTATCTGCTAATCAAATCTGGGTGAAATAATTCAATTTTTTAGACCCTGGTGGTTTCATTCATTTCCGTGATTTATGGAGCTGTAACTCGTATTTACACACTTATCTCCCTGTTAAATATGCATCTGCCAAGCAGCTGTCTCCCCTAATTACCTCCCGGCCACCTCAAAGCTGGCGTCCATCATTTCTCCTTCCTGCTAGCTAGCATTCTCAGGAGAACAACCGGGGACACTGGATGCGTCCATGGTTTGGGGTCCCCACACATGTAAGTGCCCCCCATATTTCAAACTTGTCATTTTGCTTTCTCGCTTTTCTCTCATCTTACCCCAAACCCCATCACCACCAAGTTGACTTCTCTGTTTTCCGCTGGATCGGCGATTACCACCCAGGCTTCTCCGTTGCCCTCCACGACCCATTTTCTGTGTCGAGGCATCCAAACTCGGGTTTTAAGTATGACTATGATTGCGGTGTTGTCCTTTTTAATCCTTTTACCTGAGCAGTTCACAACACGGCCTCGCCGCTCTCCCCACCCGTGGCCTCGCCGCTCTCCCCAGCCTTTCCCCACGTCTACTTAGAGGAACGCAGTCTTCCACACTCCTCTTACTCATCCTTCTTTGCCGAAATCCATCTCCTCCCCTTGTTTCCCATGGTGCCTTGCTAATTGAAATCCACTGAGGCCTCCTCTTGATCAGTTTTTTCCTAGCCCGTTGCAACATGTTACCCGCTCTACGGTGGGCTGTGCTGAGAATGACTGCAGAATACTCAGGCGGCCTGGGTCGCCACCCAGCTCTGCTGGTCACGTCTCGGCTACTCCCTGTAAGGCAGGTGAGTTCCACGCTCCAGAAAGCACTGGATACTCAATTGCTCAGAGCAGTCTGATTACAACCTTTTCCACTAAGGCTAGGGATAGAGGTCATATGTTGGAGGAGGACAGAAGCAGTTAGAGTCATGAAGAAAACTCAGCAACATGTGCAATTAGACATGTTGAGTTACAAGACAGAGTGAACGCAGCTTGCCTGTCCAAGTTAATGGAAGCTTAACTCAATCAGAGCAAATCCCCAGTGCCTGCCATGAACGGCCTTCCAACTGCAGTTAGCAGCCTGACAAGTCTCACGTAACTGCTTCCTTAGAGCTGGCTGTGGGATGGATCACAGCTCATAAGGAATAGACTAAGAAATAACAGAAAAACAAAGCAAAACAAAACAAAACGTGTGTGTGTGTGTTCACACATGCACATATACAAATAAAGTAAAAATTACAATATTAAAATGACAATATTAGTAGTTTTATTTGGATATCTCTGGTACTGTGTCTTGCAATGTAGCTCTAGATAGGAACTCACTCTGCGTAGCCCCAGGCCTCTGACTCATGGAGGAACTTCTGGCTCAGCCTCCACAGTGCTGGAATCACAGTCTCCATGCCACATCATTCAAAAGTCAGCAAATTGAAGAAAGCAAAACAGGTTGGCATTAAAATACAAAGAGATTAATTTTATTTAGGAAACATGTGTGGGAGCTTCTGTAGAATACATTATATATTATAATAATAATTTAAATATATTCAGAAAATAATCATGGATGAAGATGATGAATTGAATACCCAGGACTGAGGTGACAGGAGGTCAGAGACAAATGCACTCAGAGCAATTTAACATGAGCCGCAGGGAGGCCTGTTGATTGAGCGTTAAGCAGCACAGTGCTCTGCGGCCTTCTGTGTGAACGTGAGGAGCAGTGGTTCCACTCTAGCCACAGTTAATCAAACAGGGCCAACGTCCGGCTAAATACATAGATCATACTGAGTAGCTTTGGGGAAAATGTATACCAAATGCTGTGTTTAGGTTCATAACTTAGGGACACTTCTTTTTCTAAGGACAGGTACATATGGCTAACTGAAAGTCTACAGGACACATTACGTAAGACTCCCGGGATGTTTCTCATAAAGACCTCACAGCGTCATTAATAACTACAACCAGACAACACAGCACCATGGCACTTTCTGTAAACCACAGAAAAACACAAGACGATCAGCAGACCTGACAGACAGTCAGCCAGGCTCTTGTGAAAAAGCCTGTGACGCTCAGAGAAATAAGCTGACCGTGTTGCCTGAACCGCCATCTCTATTCTTCTGATACCAAGAAGTGTGACTCCATCCATGCTTGTTGAGGACTCAGTGAGACTGGCGAAGGAACGGCTGTGGGAACCTAGCTCGAAAAGCTGGCGACGCACAGCAATCACTTTCTGAAAATATTTAATACTATCAAAACTGCGGTGTTGGTAAGGGAAAGCAGATGACTACGGTAGCATGTGAGCCACTCTCCCGCTTGTTACACTGTCTGTGCTTCCATTCTTCTCTTCTCTGCGGTGATTTGAGTAGGAATGGCCCCACAGGCTCACATACCTGGAAGCTTGGTCATTAGGGAGTGGTGCGACTTGACCAAGATTAGGAGGCGTGGCCTCGTTGGAGGAAGTGTGTCACTGGCGGTGGCCTTTGAGCTTTCAAGAGCCCAAGCCAGGCCCAGTGTCTCTCTCTCCTCCTGCTGCCTGTTGCTCCAGATGTAGAATCTCAGCTACCTCTCCAGCACCACGTCAGCCTGTGTGTGGCCATGCTTCCCGCCATGACAATGATGTATTAAATCTCTAACTGTGAGCCAGCTCCGATTAGATGTTTTTCTGTGGTCATGGCCTATCTTCACAACAACAGATCACCAAGACTCTCTTTCTGTCCTTCATTCCTCTGACATTCCTTTTTCTCTCTCATTGCTTTCTTTTCCCCTTTCTTTTAGTCTATTATCATCTATCTATTGATCTATCTATCTTTATATCTACCACTCATCCATTTATTTATTATTTAGCATCTATCAATAATCTATTCACTAGCTATCATCTATATATCCATATCCATACACACATATTCAATGCATTATCTAGCACCTCTCTATAACCTCTTATCTGTCATTTATCTGTCACTCACCTACCTATTCATCCCTGACCTCATCCTACAGTGACAATTTCTGGTTGTTAATGGTTATTATTTTTGACTTAAAGTTGTTTTACATTTTACCTAAAATATTACCTTCTTGATTAGGTGTTCCTAGTGTATATAGAGAATGTAGAATAAAACAAAAAATAGGATAGTTCATGTCCCTTTTAAAAATCCCTTCCTTAGTCAGCCATAAAAGTAGCAATAGAATGATTTCCGCTTTTGAAACAATGGAATGTTTTATGGAAATAAAATAATCAATACTCTTTACTTGTGAAACACAGGAGACACGGGTGCTATGTTCGGATAAGTTGGAATTTGGATCAGGAGCTTAACGCAGTCTAAATTGTGTTTCTTATAAGTGTACAAGGGACACAGGCATTTACTTATAAAATGAGCCATCCTCTCTAGAAACCCATAAATGTGACGTCTGCTTAGGTAAGTCACTCTCATTTCTAGAAAGGTTGGCACAATAGCAGTTAACAATCCAGTGGCTTCTTAAGAGTGAGGAGGCAGGGTCCTCTTGATGCTCCTTTTATTCAAGGGTGAGGAAGCAGGTTGAGTCACTGGGCAGGGCAGGGGGTGACACAGTCACAACACTCTGGGAGCACAAAACTCACTGGGGCTTTTGGTCATGTGACCTCTAAGCTACAGCAACATCTTTCACGTTCCCGTCAGATGGCATTAGGAATGCCAGTCAACATGTTACTGTTGTAATCCATCATTGTGTACAGACTGTTTCTTGCCGTATGCACACACATGTGTCTTTAGGTTATAATTGTAATTGGTTTCTCTTGAAGTTTGAGTCACTTTCTAGGAGAAATAGCCAAAACATAAAGATATTTGTCAACAATACTCTTCAAATACTCATCACTTACCCTGAACACATCTTTGTAAGACACAAGTGCTTGTTTGTGAACATTCATGAGACAGGAGCTGTCCACGTCAGTCCCCATAACTGCTTAGAGGCACCACACATGCATTTCAGTGGAACCAGAAACAAACTTCCATTTTTTTAGTGTCAAGATCCCGATACACCTCGACTGCACACTTGCAGACTCCAGTGAGTCTCATACATATGCGCATGAGCAGAACCCATGCATTTGTTTGATTCTATCCACAAAACACCGCTGTGATGAAAAGTCACACCGCTTATCACTGATAAGGTACAACACACGGAGAGCAGGAAAATTAAAGGTTTGTTCCATGCCCTTTGAACTTGGAATATACCGGTTCATTTCAGTGAAATGGCTTATTTATTTCAAATACTATTGATATTTGGTGCCATTTGAAGAATGTCTGTATGGCTCTCTCACAGGTTAAATGAGCACTCTGCAACAATGTCAGCATTAGTCAGGGCATTTAACATATAATTATCAACTAAAACATCACCGGGAAATATCATGTGTCTGAGTCTGTTTTCACAGTTCTCCCAAAGCCATCTATTTAATGCCCAGCACAGGGTAAGCATCACCTGGTTCTGATTCTCAGAGAAGTAGAATAATGTCAAAATTTAGTACTTGTGATTTTATAGCTTATCTTAAATGTGTCTTCCATGATCACCCTGTAAGTCTGTGTCAGGCGTATCTGTCCTGAATCAATGTCTCCTTTGATCTTAGGGTTAGGAAGTCTCTTCCACCTACAAAGCCTATTATTAATTGTGTTACCCAGACACTTCATTGATATAGCTACTTTCCTTACTGCACAAAGTGCTGTTGCAGTATTAATTTTATGCAAATTCATCTTTGAAAGTTGTTCAAAGTTGTCTGAAAAGAAAGTTGAGCGCAAATAGGAATTATATTATTGTATCCCGTTCATTCTTATCTCTAAGCAAACTAATCCCTAAAGCACCCCAGGTGAGAGAATTCACACAGTTTTAAAACACTCCCAGGCCAGAGCAAAAGAATAAAACATCTTCCTTAGTGAACCACCTTATAGCCAGTTTTGTCCATCCTTGGGCAGTGACCTGCGCCTGTTTCTGCGGCCTCCCGTGTAAAGGACAGCTGTCCGTCACCTCTCCACCCAATCTGGGCTCTGACACTCATTTGGTTTTTCTGTTTTCCAGGGTTGACCCTACTAATTTTTCTGTGAGATTTTCCCCTTTTCTCCAACAATTGTTTTGTTTTCCCCAGTTCCATTTTTAATTATTCCAACCCCGGCCTGGAGGAAACAAGCAAAGCCTAATGGTGCCACTGACGATAATAGAGACAATATTTTGTTTTTCTAGTCCAGGAAGCATGCATATTTTATCACTGAAATATAGAATATATTGTCACTTTTCAACAAAACAGGAAAGAAATCCTTCACTCTTTGTAACAGCCCCTTCCACTACCTGACATGGAACAGCAGCTTTCACAGATCCTTGGGACACACATAATACGAGGGATCTGTTACCACTGCAATCACCCCTGTGTTGTACCGGAAAGATACCAGTGAAGTGGTCATGCCCTCACGAAATAAGAAGGAGAACTGCAGGGACGCCTGGCTAACAGCCTCAAGTTAGATTTTATGACTGGTACAATACGTTATTAGGTGATACATTTAAATTGTGTCAAATAATTAAGTCATTAGTAGTAAAATATGCTTTGAAGAACAAGAATTTATTTTAATACCGGGGAGACAAGAAAAAGGTTGTTATTCCTTGATTCCCAGATACCTTCGTAACAGAGTGTAGTTGTGAGAGGACATAAAAGAGACAAACTGAGTGTGTGCATTCGTCTCACAAAGGTTTCATTTCTATATGTAAAAAGTTGATGGAAATTATGGACATTAAAGAAAATAGGTAAAACCTAGTTAGGGTGATGTTAGAGGCAGGCATTTGTAATTTCTATTCTAAATGCTAGGGCTCTTACAGAGCATATTTGTGTCTGTTTATTGAAAAATACAACCAAGTGAAGCTTAGGCAACCAAAAACTATATATATATATTCAGTAAAAGAAAGGGGCCCTAAATTTCCTTCTCCTGCATAGTAAACACACTTTCTCCTTTCCTTTCTTCTTCCTTTTGAGTATTCTATTTCTCAATAAAACATTTACATTAGTTCCATGAGGATTTTATCTGAGCATGCCATGTACTCGCCGGGTAAGCGCCATGCAGACTGATGAGGCCGACTGACAGGATGCCACTGCTCCTGTCCCATAGGTGTCTCTAGATTGTAAAGGCACAATTTTAAAATCATCAAATATTAATGATTCAATCATTTGTAATGAAAATCTCTTGGACTCTAATATCGAGAAGTCTTGTGTGTTTACTGTTTCATCTAAAATTCTCCTTAAGTCTATGCCGCTCTTAAAATGTAAAGAAACAGTGGGTTTCCTTTATTTACCCGTATTCCTTGGTTAGGGGCCAATAATAACTTTGTAATACTTTCCTACTTGTATCAGATGACACATAGGATGCCCCTTTCTCAGATTTCTTGGTTACAGTTCCTCTGGCCTCAGTGCACTCTGCTCCCCAACACCAGCCCTGGCCTCAGTGCACTCTGCTCCCCAGCACCTGCCCTGACCTCAGTGCACTCTGCTCCCCAGCACCAGCCCTGACCTCAGTGCACTCTGCTCCCCAGCACCTCCCTGACCTCAGTGCACTCTGCTCCCCAGCACCTGGCCCTGACCTCAGTGAACTCTGCTCCCCAGCACCTGCCCTGGCCTCAGTGCACTCTGCTCCCCAGCACCTGCCCTGACCTCAGTGCACTCTGCTCCCCAGCACCTGCCCTGACCTCAGTGCACTCTGCTCCCCAGCACCTGCCCTGACCTCAGTGCACTCTGCTCCCCAGCACCTGCCCTGACCTCAGTGCACTCTGCTCCCCAGCACCTGCCCTGACCTCAGTGCACTCTGCTCCCCAGGACCTGGCCTGCCCTGACCTCAGTGCACTCTGCTCCCCAGCACCTGCCCTGACCTCAGTGCACTCTGCTCCCCAGCACCTGCCCTGAACTCAGTGCACTCTGCTCCCCAGCACCTGCCCTGACCTCAGTGCACTCTGCTCCCCAGCACCTGCCCTGACCTCAGTGCACTCTGCTCCCCAGCACCTGCCCTGAACTCAGTGCACTCTGCTCCCCAGCACCTGCCCTGACCTCAGTGCACTCTGCTCCCCAGCACCTGCCCTGGCCTCAGTGCACTCTGCTCCCCGGCACCTGCCCTGGCCTCAGTGCTGCTCCCCGGCATCTGCATTTACTTTGAGAGCTCCTACTTGCCTCAACTGTTCCCAAGTTTTCCCTTCTGCTCTGACATGAGCAAATGATTTGGACACACTGACTTGGTTCTTACCAGCCAAACATGGTGGCCCCTTGGCAGTTGAGCTCCACTTGGGACTGTAGAGCGTTATCCTTGCGAAGATGGGTTCTGTATGCATTTGTCCCATACTGTGCTGATATTCTGAGTTTCTTCTTTCTTCTAACTGCCAGCTCACTTCCCCTGCTTTTATTGCAGCCCCTCTTTATCACCAGTCACAAAACCCTCCTGCTGAGATCCTTCGGCCCACGCCCCAGTTTATTAACACGATGTGGTCCAAGTTCATTTTCTAAGACACTGTCCTGGCGTAGCGCTTAATTGCATGGGGAGCATTAAGAACTGTAGAACAAAGGAAAAGTTTCTTAAGAAGAAATGTAAAAACTCAACACTCGCACATTTTTACAGAAATGTTAAATCACAGACAAGGGTGACATTCTCTATATTGTTTCCTATTTTCCATACAAAAGAATTCCCACAGACCTAATGATGTGTTTCACATCAGCACCAAGACTGCCTTGACAGCTCGCCTTGGAACTGAGGAATCAAGCTTCCCCAGAGCCCACATCAATGAAAGTCCCCAGTGCTGGGAAGCTGAAGCAGGCAGGTCTCCAGTGAACAATAGCCAGCCAGCCTGGCCTCCTGGTGAGTTCCAGGCCACAGAGAGACTGCCTCACAAAGCAAGGCCGGTGGTGACTTAGGCATTGTTCCTGACTGAAATAAGTGCATACGTGAGCACACATGCACACAGAAAAATACACAGAAATACTGTAAGACAGATAAATGACTCTTTGCTCCCTATATTTAAAAAGTTTGAAAGCAAGTTGCACCAGTTTAAACAGCATACCTGCTTTTCCTCAGCTCTGGCTACAGCAGACAGCATAGACCACATCGCGCTACCATATTCTTAGCCAGAGAGAGACGTCACACCGCCTGCTTCTGTCCTTATGAACACGAGGCCCTCTGGCATCTGCCCGCTCCTTTACTAGAGTTGGTCATCCACTGTTTGTGGCGGCCGGTTGTAACTCTGTATATTTTCTTGTCCTTCGCATGCAAAACATTTTAATTAGTAAATGCACATTAAATATATGTTTCCATTTGCGTGTGCTAACCTCCGGTCTCTGCTTGGTCATTCCCATTCCTGACTGAGGGACGGTTCTGAAGTGAGTAACACAGCTTTGCTTGCGGATCAACAGAGAGTCATGACACAGCAGAGTTTTACAGGGAGTCTCTGGTGTGATGGCGCAGCTTCTCGTCTGTGCTCGCCTCTGCTCTCAGCACATGCTCCCTTCTCTTCATCTCTGTTTCATCCATCTCTTGTTTTTTCCTGCCTTTACCCAAGAGACCGAGGAACCAAGTCCATCAGAACCATTAGATAGGGAGCGTCTGGAAAGGGGAGACTTTTGTTCTGAGGACTCTTTGCAGTTCTCTTTCTAACCTTTCAGAACAGAACTTGCAGTGTGAGGGGAACAACATCTGCAAGCCACAGTATTTGCTTGGCACCACTTTGAATATAATCTAGAGTCCAGGGTGTCTTGGCAACAAAGATGCTGCCAATCTGTTGTCTCTCCAAACACTAAAGAACAAAATTCAACTTTTTTTTAAAAAATGGTAAGTAATAATCAGAGTACGGAGGCCAGCCTTCTGGGCATCTATTGTGTCAGGAACTTTTCTCATTAATTTTCATAACTCTTTCTAGTGCCACTGCAGAGAAAAGCCAAGCCTTAGGGGGTATAAGGTATTCAAAGTCCCACGACTTGGAAATGGCAGAGTTAGGGGTTCAGTGCTGTCTGTCTGTCCCTGGACCTCTGCCCTAAGTGTGGGACCACTGCCTGCAACTTAGCCCAGCCCCGAGGGAGCCCTACCAGCTGACCGTGGCTGCAGACAGCGCCTCCTGCTCCAGCACACGCTGTAGGAAATGAAGCAGGCAAAGTCACGAGCAGATGACGCGGTACAGCCTCAGCCTCCGCGCCGGCTGCTCTGCCGACAGCTTCTTTGCTGGGGCTGGCTCAGCAGAGCAGCCCTGCTGTTACCGATGCGGCCACGACATGGATAAATGTGTGCAAACGGCCAAGCTCGGTGCCAAGGACACACTAGACACTCGGTGGATCCCAGCTCCCGTCAGCTTCCTGTAACCAACCTCTTCCGCATGTATTTAAAGGATGAAGCCACAGCAGCTTCTCCTGCGCCCCTCACCTTTTCTTAAGTCCCTACCACCGCGTCTCCATCCCCTTCATAGCCTAGAAGTTTGGACTCAGTATTCACTTTTACAAGTAGCTTTAACGTTTTAAAAGGATGCGTCTCTAACAGTTTCCATAAGGCGACCTATGGGCTGACGATTGGACACCTTTGACGCTAGAATTAACAGGTGTTACACGTGCCATGCCAGAAGAATGGTTTAAAAATGTGACTGGGAAGCCCAGCAGTGGTGGTGCACACCTTTAATCCCAGCACTCTGGAAGCAGAGGCAAGAAGAACTCTGTGAGTTCAAGGCCAGCCTGGTCTACACAGTGAGTTCCAGGACAGCCAGAGTTACAACAGAGAAATCTTAAATCTTGTCTCAAAAAAAACCAAACCAAAAAAAAAAAGAAAGTGACTGGGTGAATGAATGAAAGAAAAATGGAAAAATTAGAGACCTAAACTTGTTCGTATTCCCTTCGCAGAAGGCAGAAACAGCAGCCACAGCACTGGAATGTGGGCAGACAGAGCCCATGTCCATGTATTTTTTTGGTGAATAAGGATAAAATCTTCAGGGGATTAACAGGCAATAGAAATTGAGGGGAAAGTAAACAAGACAGGTGGAGACTACCTGGTGTGTTCTGGGTCATGTCTGTGTCAAGCCATCGCTTACAGCTCCAGGAACAACTGGGGCTGGGAATGGACTCAGTGACAGGGCACCTGTGTAGTATGTGAGCTCCGTTCAGTCCCCAGTACCACATTCAAAACCTAAAACTGATAGTCAGCTGAGTGAACTATAAATCTAAGAACAGAAAGACAAACGGAATGAAAGAAAGGAATGGGGAGGGGAGAAAGAGAAAGGGGAAGGGAGGGACAGAGGAAGGGAGGAGAGAGGGGGAGGGACAGAGGAAGGAAGGAGAGAGGGGGAGGGACAGAGGAAAGGAGGAGAGAGGGGGAGGGACAGAGGAAGGAAGAAAGAAAGAAAGAAAGAGAGAAAGAAAGAAAGAAAGAAAGAAAGAAAGAAAGAAAGAAAGAAAGAAAAAAGAAAGAAAGAAAGAAAGGAAGGAAGGAAGAAAGAAGGAAGGAAGAGAAGGAAAGAAGAGAAAGAAGGGAAGAAAGAAGAAATAGAATTGTCCTCTCAAGTTTTTGTTTTTTTATAATTTCTGTTTTCACATGTCTTTGTGTGGATTGATATATTGATAAATATGTTTGTACGTGCATGTAAATGTTCACATGTATGTGTGTGTGTGTGTGTGTGGGCCTTCTGCAATAACTCTCCACCTCAGTCACTGGGCCTCTCAGCTGTATCCAGAGCTCAGCAGCAGCTCTAGTACAGAAGGCCCATTAGCTCTGGGACCCCGGCTCTCTCTCCTAAGCCCCGGAGTTAACGGCCATAGCACACCCACCCAGCACTCACGTGAATGCTGGGATCCCAACATGGGTCCTCAGAATGGCACAGCAGATGCTTTATCTGCTAAGCCATCCCCTCAGCCCCTCTCAGGATGAATTCTGGAGTTCATTTGGCCTAATTTTTCTGGGCAAAAAGATTAATGACAAAGTAAAAGTTATTATTCAATGTACTTCACTTTTGAACTATTTTAGTGTGTTTATGGCTATTTATACTATTTTTCCTTAACAGGGTTGGCACTTTTGCACATCAAAATAATTCTAAACTGCAACTAGAGTAACATTTGATTTTACTATCATTACTCATATGTAGTCCTTAAAATTGGAATCTCATGTTCAGTTGTAAAATAATATGGATACTTCAGGCAAAGATACTTATGCAACAGGGGAAGTAGACCCTATGATCAAAGTCTCCATCAGCAAACTATCTTATGCTAACTCCAGGTCTGTACTCTCAAGAACACCAGTTTGTGGACTTGTCTTGCTGTAGGTCAGATATACCCTGTCCATTAAACTGCTTACAATTCCTTTAAATCATACTTCCTTTCATGCATGTTAACTAATTGCACAGATTTTCTATACACTGGTGCATTTAAAAAGTATCTTATACGGGATAATAAGAGCATATTTGTCAAAAGAACACCAAGAGCTGTAACAGTGTGATCTGCTGTCAAAGAGACCAAGACATTCGAAGTGAGTGAGTGGAATTATTTCATTAAGCACTCTGCACTGCCTCCACATCCCGTTTTCTTCCCCAGTCACCCGTGCATACAATGATATTTCACCCAGATATTTCAGGACAATGAATTAAGTGTGGGATAACATGATGTCATTTTATTTTAAAATATTTGCAAGAAAGGTTTTGAATAGAGGAGCAATTACTAAAGGCGGGTGGTGCAATCACAAGCCAGTCAGAGGTGATGCCGCACACACAGAATTTCAAGGAAACCCAGTTAAAGGAAATAGTAATAAGGCAGATGGTCCAGATTGGGTCTTGGCAGCTGTCGGGGGGAATGTGGATCTCACCGTCCATCCCTTACAAGCTTTTCCTAGAAGCTGACTGCAGAAAATTACAATCCTGTCCAGGGCCAAGGAAATGTGTGCTCCATATCACTGGCAGATTATTCAGTCGGATGGCAGCAGATTTTAATTTCATCCTAATTAACATTGATACAGAGCAATTTCAAAACTGCTGCACAAGGAAGAACCAAGTCTAAGCAGACGCATGCCAAACTCAGCCCAAGTGTCTGTCCACAGCGGCTGAACTCTGGCTGGGCTATTCGCCCTCCAGGGGCTTTGCATCCTGCTGGATGGGTGCTGTGTTCAAAGTCCCTCTCTCTTAAAAAGGTGCTACTGACTGGAGTCTGTAATTTTCTGGGAATCTGTTTATTTATTTTTTGTCTAGGGTTGTCTAGGTAGAAATTTATTTTAGAAATAAAAAAGAGATATAATTGCAGAAAATTGTCCCTCACAGAAACACTAATGCATAAAAGACTCTCTAAAGAAGAAATACATGTTTTCAGAAATCCACCACCTAGATATTTTCTTTCTATAGAAAAAGAAAGATATTGGTGTCAATGACCGTGGAAACCCTTGCCTCATGCCATATTGATAATATCTTTGTTTCATTTTATACAGTTCTGTTGTTTGTACTGATAAATCAAATACTCACTTAACTTACTCTCAGTTAGTAAACTCTACACAGAAAAATATACCATAACGAAAATCCACAGAATTAATCTTCTCAAATCTGCCTTTGATATACTATTTTTTCTTTTACAGCCCACATCCAATATATCTGTGTGTGTGTGTGTGTGTGTGTGTGTGTGTGTGTGTGTGTGTGTGTTTCAGATTTAAAGAAAATAAAAGACAAATCCAAACTATTTTATTTTTAGAATATGGGACTCTAAACATCTTCCCTGTAGATTTCAGTCATAAAATTAAGACCCCATACAGCTTAAAGCAATGAAATATTTTTATATTTTTATTTTTTATTTGAAATAGTTTTTATATTTTATATGAAATAGTTTTTTATCTTGCTTGTAGTTTTCTTCAACAATTTATTTTTAATTTTGTGAGTGTGAGAGTGTGCCTGTGGAGGTCAGAGAACACCTGGTGAGAGTCACATGCCTCCTTCCACTGTGTGGGGCCTGGGGCGCCCACCCAGGCTGCCGCGCCTGGCGGCGAGTGCTGCTCCTCACTGAGCCATCTTGTCAGCCTGTGTCTCTTAATTTTCATGTTTCTCCCAGCTGCCTAAAATTCACTGAAGCCCATAAACACAATGGTCAAATACCTTTCAGCATGTAGGTGAGATACCGAAAAATTGGATTCTATTTCTGTTTGGATTCTTAAATTACTGTTAAAAAGCATAAAATATGTCCATGTTTAGGGTTCCCTGTAATGTTCTTGATACATACATAGAAAGTGCAGAGTCCTGGATGCTTCAGATGTCATTTTGCTGTATGCAACAGAATGCTTAGCAGATAGAATGCATGCAATAAAAATATAATGTGGATAGATGGGTGAGTGCGAGGAAGTTTGCCAAGGTGCAGAACAGAAAATAAGAAACAAACAGTAGTTTTATAGCATCGGACTTAGAGAATATTTACCCCCATGGTTGTGTCTATATTTATGTATATAGACATACATACGTGCATGTATATATATAGAGGTGTGTGTGTGTGTGTGTGTGTGTGTGTGTGTGGAGAGAGAGATAAAGTGTATACTCAAGTTTGTTTTATATATAAGTGTTATGTGGGTGTCTGCTGTCATTCTCCTTCATATATTTTGAGGCAGCGTCTCTCACTGTACCTGAATCAGCTACACTGTCTGTCCAATGGTCTCCAAGGAACTCGCTGTCTCTGCCCCACCAATGCTGATACTACAGATACGCACCACCATACCCAGCTTTTTGCATGAGTTCTAGAGATCTGAATGCAGGCCCTGATTTACAGCTGGAATGGCAAACCTCTCAGCTGAACCATCTCTCCTCAGACCTAATGATTTTCTGGAAGATTGAGAATGATTATTTGTCTGCTAGGACTAAAGAAACAGTTGTGGCAGAAACGTGGGCTCAAATGAGACCTGACAGACTCAGTGATCAGAGGGCTGTGCAGGACGGGCGAGCTCTTCTCCGCCCTGCAGCACCCCTCATGTGGCCGGACAGTTTCAGGGTTGGTGTCACTCTTGCTTGCAGTCGTCATTTCAGACATGTGCACTCTGCTTTCCCACTGTCCTGGGCTGCTCTGCAGCTAATAACAACTCCAGCCATCCAGGAAATGGCTCCCACCCTCTTTGATTAGGAGATGGCTGTGCCCGTTGTTGAAATGCAGATAAACAGCCCAGGAAACCAGAGCAGACCAGATCCAATTTGCAAGCTATCTTGATATAAATTCAAGGGGAAATTACAATTTAATGATCGTATATTTCTAAATTTAACACAATTCAGTAAAATTTTCTTCTCAAAATTGGTGTCCAGGGGATAACAATTAGAACTAACTGGTAATTTCTCAAAAGTAGTTTACAACTTGAGGGACACGATTCTGTTTTATAGCTCACTTTGAATTAAGAACTTTAAAATGTCTTCGCAGTATTCGGGGTAAAAAGCTCTCAGAAGCATTTGATGAAGACGTTTGGTCCCCAAAGTATTTACTTTGAAACACCTCCACAATATCGCCTCTGTTCTGCAAATAATTTCAACTCTATCTTCTGTCAATAATACTGTCACTCAGAGAAGTACTGAACTCTTTACATTTAAAAGTTTCTTTTGAAGACTCAATCCTAGGCCACAGAAATCTTGTTTGTGCTGCTGATTTTGATTTATCAATACTAACCAGAAATAGAATTACTCTCAAAACAAGAAATGTAATACATTCCTCTGAGTACCACGATAAATCAGCCAAGTTTCTAAAGAGGAACTGTGGAATTACACAAAGAGAAACAGGGAGAAACATCCAGAAAGTTCACCTCTTTTCAGCTGATTCAGTCTACAACCATTTTGAATTGCAAATGGAAATCCCAGTGGCCTGAAAATTACAGGATCAAAGCCACACCAAGAGGACACCACACAGAGCAGGACAGCTTCCTTCCAAGCTCCACTCTCAGGGTGGTGTGTTATTCCATGGCTTCTGGAGTTCTGTTAAAATGGTCACTGATGATACAGCTCAGGCAGTAAACTGCTTATTCTGAAGAGCTAAAATGATGACACACTCAGGATGAAATTAAGAAGAGTATCTCAGAAGAGTAGCAGAAAAATGTAGTAAATTTTGAGGCACATCTAATTCTTGAAAAGCAAATTAGATATTTTGCCTATCTGTTTATATTTCATGAAGCTCAGAAAGGGTAAAAATATGAATTACTGTATCTTTGAAACACTAAAAAATTACAACTTGAGATTTAGTATGGTATCCCAGTGGGACATCTTACCAGAAAAGAGTAACTTTTGTGGACTTGAGTCATCAGAGAGATGAGAAATTTCAAAGTCACCTGAAGGACATGTGTCAGCACTTGCTTCCTGAGCCAAGACCCACAGAAGATGTATTTGCACAATGACACCAAAATCATCTGAATTGCTAACATCGTATTTTCTCAATATAATCCTCACCAATGATCAAATATTGAAACCTTAGACTTTGTAGCTCTTGCTTTGAATCAGGTACCATGATGAAAATCAATATAGGTACTTTAACAGACTGTATGTCTACCCTATGGGGAAAACCTCCCTAAGGACAAGCAGATGAAGGACTGTGTCAGACAGAGTCTGCAAGGTAACGTACATGGTCCTCACCCAGACTTTTCTGATGAAAGAAATGGCTCCCTTTTATTTTTCTATAATGAACAAATATTATTTATTTATTCCACACAATGTTTTCTCATACTTTTCTTGGTTAGGGTTGGATGGAATTTCTCTTGTGCTCTCCTCACCTGCATGGCAGTGCCATCTCTATGCTGCTAGACTCCCTACTGTACATACCAGTTACAACATGGATAAACAGGTTCCCCTACAAATGTAGTGTGCTTGCTGCACCCAAGTCCCCTTTTCTAAAAAGGACTCCTTGTGTAGACTAAGAAAGAAATATAAAAATCAGTGGAGCACAGGAGGGCAGGCTAGACGATATCGCGAAGCCCTTCTACGTCTGCCTCCCCACTCTGATCCTAACATTCATCCATGATTAGGAACGCATCAGGTCAGGTCACAGCCCTTGACAACTCTGTCCTGTTCAGCTTTCACCCAGTCCACAGCACAGCAAATATGTAAACCTGAGTGTTTACTTAACATCAAGAAGAGAGCTTAGAAACCTTATGTGTGAAGTCACAAATGACACACAATTTGGGACACGAATGACATCACCAAGAGAAATACATGACAGATGTGAAGTCAGAATCACCCAAGTAGCCCTGACACAGAGACACTAGCTTGGATTTAAAGAGACAGAATCTCTGGCAGGATTGGCACTCAATGCCGACTGCATTCGTCACCATCACATACCCTTCAGAGAAGGAGACTCCCAGTCTCAAGTCTAGTCTCAAAACAATATTATCTTCAGTTTTGCTAGGAAATCTTGCCCTGATTGACAGGAGCACAGAAAGTGTGTGTGTGTGTGTGTGTGTGTGTGTGTACGCGCTCAGCCATGTGTCTGCCACAGTGCGCATGTGCCGATCGTAGCACAACTTTGTGGAGTCGGCTCTCTCCCGCTACTTTAAGTTCTGGGAGTTGAACTCAGGTTGCCATGCTTGTGATTCGACACCTTTATGGACTGAACCACCCCTCGGCCCAGGCAACACTTTAACCTAGATGTCATCAGGCATGTAAACCATTTACTTTCCCACGGTGCGCAATCTCCTTTCTTACCCCCACCCTATTGGTTCTTTCCACAGCGGAGCCAGGGACGAGCTGGGCAGACTGCTCACTACACGGACTAGATGAAGTTACCCCTGTCTCACAGCACAATGAGAGCTAGTCAGCGAATGTGAGTCCCTCAGGTCACACTCCTCCCTTCTCTTATCTCCTTTGCCTCCTGCTCCCTATGGTTTGGACTGGAAATGTCCCTCACAGGCTTCCATTTGAATGCTTGGTCCCCAGGTGGTGGCACAGTTTTTAAGTGGTTTCCTGTTCATTGAGGAAGTAAGTCACTACAGCAAGGCCCTAAAGCTTACAAACAGGCCGCCATTCAATTCAGATTTGCTTCTTGCTGTGCCCAGATACAAGCAAGCTCCCTCTACCAGGCTTCTCTCTACTGTGAGCTAAGTAAGACTCTTCTCCCTTAAGTTGCCTTGTCCTGTATTTGGTCTTGGGTAAGTAACCCTGTCTTCCTGTAGAGTGAGTTCCACTTTTACAGCAATAGGAAGATCAGATGTGACCGTGATAGTCTTCTGTGCATTCCAGAGACGATTGCAATAGAGGGAAGATTTCCCGGTCTCCCATCTTGACCTGGGTGTGAATAACACACCTACATTTTGTTCCTAACTGCATTTATAGAAAAGGCTCTCACCCTGCAAAATAGAAACTCTACTTCCCTGAGCCTGACTTTCATTCCATGTCTGTTCTTACACATCTCTAAGAAAAGAATGCCCATCCTATTGCTGGAGCTTTTAATATATAGAAACTTGAAGTTTCAATTTAATATTTAACATGCAAAACTCTTCATCAGTATAAACAGGAGGTTGCTCCCCCCCTACCACCACCAGAAGGATGCTTTCATCTGTTTCTAAGAAGGACAACTTTCTGAAAAATGTAAATGACATTATAATTTCTATTTATGTTATGAGATTTGGAAAATCTTTCCCTCTCTTGGCCTTATTAGGAAAAGAATAACAGCTTTCTGTATAAATACTGTAGGACAGGCTTTCCCTGATTTGTGAGCTGCCACGCTTTGAATAAGTATTCTTATTTGTATGTGTCACTGGCCCATAAGACGTTATCACATGGACAGTGAACCAAAGCTATAATTAACTTGACAGAGAATGACTTTTTATTTGCAACATCAGTACAGGTCCTGAAGGTGACCAGTCTGTAGACACAAGCTATACGACACAGCGAAACACACTGTGAAATGTATCAAATGCCAACAAGCGCAAGTGGAGCACAACAAAGAAGAGCAGGGATCAAAGGGGGAGATAGATAACACAGCGCTCGGAAATGATATCCCATTTCCAATATCTGGAGGAACAACTGGGCAGAGCCAACTAGCTCCAAATCGGTGAACCTACCAGGTATTTTCAGAATATTCCTCTTCACTGGTCCACAGAGTGAAAATTGTCCCCACCCAATCAGAGCACATTTCCAACAGAGTAGATAACATTGCCATAAAACAGGATGCACAAAAAATGCCTAAAGTAAGCCAGGCAGTGTTGTGGTGGCTCACGCTTTTAATCCCAGCACCTGGGAGGCCGAGGCAGGTGGATCTCCGTGCGTTCCAGGTCAGCCACGGCTGTTATACAGAGAAACCCTGCCTCAAAAGAAAAATACTTGAAATATTACAAATTATGTTTTCTAATTTTGAGTAAAAATTAACTGAAAATGGATCATTAGCTTGAATACGAGAGACACTTCAGAACTGAGGGAAAATCAGACGTGACTTTCTGTTGCCTCAGTCAGACTGTGGCTCTGTAGATTCAACAGCAAGCACTCACGTGATCAGACAATAAAGCTGACTTGGTCCACGTAGGAAGCATTCATGTTTCAAAGAGAGCTACTGAAGTTTAATGAAACCCCAAATGGGGAAATGCTTTGCAATCACGTATCTGGAAGGGACCTTATACGCTGAATATATGAAGAATCCCTGTAACTTAATGATAAAAGGATATAAGAAACCTGGGCACGTGGACACCTTAGAATCCCACTGAAGAATGTGCAAATGGCTACTGAACACAAAAAGAAGCTAGACATCAGTGAAATCGAAATCTGTGCGATGCGTCTTCACACCTGCTAGGCTGGCCACAGCCG
Source organism: Cricetomys ansorgei (assembly GCA_026225945.1). Lineage (NCBI taxonomy): Eukaryota > Metazoa > Chordata > Mammalia > Rodentia > Nesomyidae > Cricetomys > Cricetomys ansorgei. The sequence continues at coordinate 2,411,643 of JAMJFZ010003958.1, forward strand.
ATAAGGAAATGACAAGTTCTCACGGAGAGAGTGGGGCCCATTTTCACTGCTAATGGCATGTGCTCTATTGTAGCCACTTTATAACACAACTTAGCCATCCTTCAAGGGACCACACTCAGACAGCAGGCTCCTATTCTCACAGTACACCAGATCCATCCCTGAAAACGTGGATACATTCTTAGAAGCGGCATTCATGGTAGACAAAATGGAGACCAACCAGTATTAACACAGGCTGAAGAATGGGCAGAATATTGTATCGGTAGCTCTTTCATGCTCTGGAGTGATATTTGGTTTAAAGGTGTAAGCATGTTACTGAGAGCCACAACAAGCAAGCTAAAGCAGAAGGATACCATTGAAGTAGGCCACACATTCTGTATGACTCCATTTGTAGAGAGCCTTCAGGACAGGCGAGTCTCTGCTGGCTGATTGCTCAGGAGACACTTCACACTGGGGAAATTAAGAGGAGAGACTTGGCTCCCTTTTGGATGAGAGAAGCGTTCTGAGGTTGATTATGGTGACATGAGCACAGGTCTATTAATATAGAAGGCATGGTTAGATGGATGCACACTTTCAGAGGTGACCAGATGACATAAAATATGTAGCAATAGGTTAAGTCATAAAAGGGTTTTTATTGACCACAAGAGATGATTGACAAGCTTATGACTCTGATCCCATTAACAATCAGCTATGCTGGACATTGCTCTTCTGACTGGTATATTCACCCAGCTCATAAAACTAATTTTCAGAAGTATGAGGGATATTGACAAACAAAGTGGGGGTCAGCTAAACTAATCAAGCAAATGCACCTGCGAGGGTGCTTCAGGCTCCATTACTTATCCTTCCCCTCTTGCTTTTATAGGTAGGGGCGTGGGGGAATTTAATGCAAATTTTCTATATTGTTAAAACTCCTTCATATTTAACATTTTTGGGGACAACAAGAGAAAGCTAGAGTAGAGAAAAGATCACAGCGTCTTAAATCTGACCATCAGCATCAGGAAAGGAAGAGGCAGGTGCCTGATGGCAGTGTAAGTACGTGCAACAATGAATGTGAGAGTTTTCAGCTAATATCACACAGCATCTACATCATGATAAGAAGTGGAAGCTGGTACCAGCAACGGAACCAGTCATCAAGTGCATGCACCGCGAATAGTGATTTCTTCAAAATTACCCATTTTAGGCACAAAGACAACGGAGTATTACAGATTCAGACCTTTGTGAATATTCTCTAGAAGGTCATTCTTCACACTAATTGACATAGACAAATGTCTATGCTCCTGGCATCAGTATGCCAATACAACAAAGACTTTATAAATGAATGCAATGATCTTAGAAACTCTCTTATTTTTAAAATATTCACCACAGGGTATCTGAGGACTTTATGAATAATTTTACCAGAATACTATAAACAACAAACATGTCCACATTAATGGTCCACTGTGCGATATTTCAATCCTTGTGCTGTTGTATAATGTTTAAGTCTGGTTAAACGTATCTGTCATCTCAAAATTTATTATTATGTGGAAAATGCCTACAATCCTTTGTTCTGTTTTTTAAATTATAGAATGTGTTATAGTCATTTGTAGACTCCTTCCTGTGACATAGAATATCAGAGATTCATTCCTATGGACCACACTTGCAACCTCTTACACACACACACACACACACACATATATGTAATTCATGTAAAAGTCCATTTTTAGTTATGTCTGAAATATTGTCTTGTGCCCTGTTGGGTGAGAGTTCGTCTAGATCTTTGTATTTTGTATTGTCTGCGGGTGTTGGATTTATGTGGGTGATGTTTGATTGCTAACAATCTACATATGCTATCAGTACAACACCTGAGGGGTTCTGAATCAATAAAATCACCTGAGCTCAGATGCTCTGGGTTCCACTGCCCAGTCTGGCACTGGCCAGAATGGTGTGGTTCCCTTTGCTGAAGTCTGTCAGAGTTTGCACATATGAGAATGCCTCCTTGTCGTCCTTGGTGAGCCACCACAGCAAGTACTGCTACAAGAGAGGCCTAAGAACTTCCTTCCCATTTAACCATCTAGTCTAGTTCATCTTGTTTGTTAATTGTTTGTTGTTTGTTTGAGAAACTATCTTCTTGTAGTCCAGGCTGGCCTGGATCCTCTGACATCCTGCCTCCACGCCCTGAGTGTTAGGACCGCATCTCCTCACCACAATGCCCTGTGCATTTTACCTCTGTAAAATTTTCCTGTCTCTCTTCAATCCCAAAACACCACAGATGTCTCCATTCTTGCTCTTATGCTCTAGGTTTCAGTGGCACCACTCACTCAGTCCACAGGCAGCCTCTCCCACAAACACCAGAGAACCTGATGTTCAACATGTTACCCTCCGCTCCTCACGGCTGAGAATGCTCAGGCTTTATGGAGGGTGAGGTCCCCACACCTACAAGTTACAGCCAATCGCTCTTTCTTTACTTCTCTTTCGCTGCTTGTGCTGCCTCTGGTGCACAATCCCATGGCCACCTGCTGCAGCGCTCCAGCTATTCGCCACGCTTGGACGTGCCTTGCTCTACTCCTCTGCTTACAAAGGTTAAGCACTCATGAGTTCTCAACAGATGTCTAGTGAGTCAACTCTAAGCCATTTCTTGGGGAAATCTGTCCTTCTCACTGGAGTGTCATGGGCGGGTGCAGCACTTAACCAACTTAACCACGTTACGCGGAATCCCGAGTTACCCTGGACACACACCTTGAAACAAGTGAGTGTTTGCATCAGCAGTTAACATCCTGTCAGGTCCGGCCTCAACAGCATCTCCTCTCTCCCCTGACCGTTCCCTCTCTCCTCATTCTCTTCCTCCATTTCCCTTTTCTCCCATTCTCTTGGCATTCCTCATCATCTTGCCTCTCATGGACCTGTCAGCTTTGAAGGATCTCTAACCTGAAGCCTCATTTTTATATAAGTTATGACTTATTAACAATTTCATCATTAATCGTGGATTTGTTCATTTGCCCTTCCTGCCATGTTACAGACAGCATTTGTACACAGTAAGAATTCAATAAACATGTTTCATGAATGAGGCACTGTGTGAGATTTTGAGAATGTAAGAATTTTCTCATCTTCCAAAGAAATTCTGAAGTCACCAGAACTCATAGCTAACTCGATATTTCCGAGTATGACTGTCTCCAATTGCCCAAATCACCTTTGTGTGTGTGTGTGTGTGTGTGTGTGTGTGTGAGAGAGAGAGAGAGAGAGAGAGAGAGAGAGAGAGAGAGAGAGAGTTTTTTCATAGTTGAATCCACATACAGAGCTGATGTTTACTTTGGGTAGATTATTCCAAACTGTTGCTGGCTTATCACACAAGCATCCTGAAACAGTGTGCAACCTGCTCCCTGTGGCTCCCTGTGTGCTCTGTCCAGGACTGATATGCTCACACCCTTCCTCCAACCTTTCAGTCTATGCAGTTTACAAAATCCACAAGACTAGATGACAATTTCCAGTTCGTCTGTTTGTTCTTATCTGCTCCACAGATCATTCTCTCTCTGCTTAAGGGCTTCACATTTTAATAGAAAATGCATGTTTTCTGAAACTCACTCCATTGATATTTCTGTCACAATTCCTGCTGCTTACAGTGGGTCTCCAGTTCTACTCTGTAGCTTAATAACCACAGGAGGCACCAAATTGGAAAAATATGATGTTAAGTCATGTGGTTTATAATCTTAGTGTACTTTCCATTGCTGTGATAAAACCTGACCAAAAGCAACTGGGAGGAAAGGGTTTATTTCATTTTATACTTGCCAATCCATCCTGAAAGAAAGTTAAAGCAGGAATTCCAGGTAGGAACCCGAAGGCAAGAACCTGAATACAGGAACTCCAGGTAGGAACCTGAAGGCAGGAACTGCAGGTAGGAGTCTGAAGACAGTAAACTCCAGGCAGGAACCTGAAGGCAGGAACTGCAGCAGATGCCAGGGAGCAGTTTTGCTTACTAGCTTGCTCCTCATAGTTGACTTATCCTGCTTTCTTATAACATCCAGGACCACTAGCCCAAGGGGTGGCATGACCCTCAATGAGCTGGACATCCCAGTCAATCATTAATCAAGAAAATCTCATTCAATCATGCCTATTGGCCAATCTGATAGAAGCATTTTCTCAATTGAGGTTCCTTCTTCCCAGACCACCCTAAATGTTGTCAAATGGACAAAATCTAGCCAGGTGATAATCCATTAGCATAAACTTCGCAGCAAAATACCCCAGTCACATATGTGCCCAGGTGTAGATCATGTAGTAGTTACCTACTATGGCCTCTCAGCAAGGAGACACAGAGGCGTTTTCATAGGTGTGAACCCTACCAGAACTCAGCAGAGGGAACCCCCAACATGACCAGCGCTGTACGCAACAGTGGAACGCTGAGCACCTGATCTCAGGTGTTTTATTGATACAGAACTCCTCAGGTGTTCTACTGATAGCAGATGCAGATCATTAGCAATCAAACATTCCCCACATAAAACCAACACCTGTAGAAAACACAAAACACTAAGACCTAGAGAAACCTTCAACCAACATTGCACAGAACAATATTTTAACACAACTAAACGTAAACTTCCACAACAGGGTCACATATGCACAGGTGTGGGCAAAACTCACATTTGTCACAGATGCTGCCACATCTGCGGGTAAGATCCATAGTAATCATCTTACACACTCCCTCCATTTATGACCCCATCATGCCCAGGGGCATCCCTGCCAGTGTCCTGTAAGCCCCATATGCCCTAGAGGCAAATCAAGGGTTTCTTGAAAAACTGCAATCCTGTTTCTGTTTGGGCTGTTTTGCCTTTTGTGTTTGTAGTCTCGACAACGAAGCTTATGGTACTTTGCTTCTCACAGCAATATTTTTAAGACAGATTTGGAAATGGCTTATGCCTCATGTCCTTCTATGACTGAAATGTTAATTTTCTTGTATTTATTGTTATAGATTGACTGTATCTCAGCACACGTGATGGTCCCTGTAGGAGCATCCACCACTACAACACCACACTCGGACCTTCTTTCTCTGAGGAATTCTTTCCCAAATCCCCAACCGCAGTATAATAGAGAGAAACACAACGGTTACAGGATAGAGGCTATGGGAGTCAGGACAACCAGACACAAGGTGAAACCTTGAGTTTGTTCCTAGAATAGGAAAGCATACAGGATCACTGGTGAAATCTAGAAAAGGCCACATCTCACTGTAAATCATGTCAACAAATAGAGGAAGTATGATATCAGACCATTCATTAAGTTCATATTAAAATATTGAGGAATTTAACATTTCTTCAACCTTTCAGAAGGCTCTTGTTTTCATACTAGACCTAATGTTTACAGACAAGTTCATTTAAAAATTATTATATGAACCAGCAGACTTTGGCGTGATCTGACACTCCATATATCACAGTGGTGGGAGACAGTGATGTGTGGACGTAACTTACTGCTTTGTAGCTTTTCTATCCTTGGCGTGACATTAATTGTAGACATGGATAAACGCCATTTTTAGAAGTGGATGTTTTTAAGGCTGGACGACTTTTCTTTGACACTAACGCCCCTTGTTACAACATGGTAGGAAAACCAAGGGTGTCCTGCTCATTTGCCTATATTTTGAGTTCCTGGAAAAGCATGTAGGCATTAGAACTGTGGTCTCCCTCTGACCTAATCAGTTATTCAAGGTCATCAGACATGAAGACATTGAAGACCAAGCAGCCTAAACACCACAGTAATCAGAAATTGTACTGGATTGGTGTAGTTAACAGATCTGGTCAAGGTTGGTCAGCAGCTTTGCTATAGTGTGACAAGGGACTTAAAGCTTGCTTTCTTGAAGTTGTCTCAGGTGTAAGAGAAGGACAGTGTGCCTTGGTGGTCTAACA
>JAMJFZ010003958.1:2422500-2457788 GCA_026225945.1 Cricetomys ansorgei
CCTGCAAATACTTTATTCTGTGAGGGCTTCGTTTACATGGAAAAGCAGAAGGCAGCAGCAAGCCTCTCTGCTACAACACAGCAGACCTCCTGTCTTATTCTTTACTAGTTTGCAACTGTACCTGTGCAAGCCACCCTCCATGACCATACAGGGTTGTTTATTGTTATTATTATTATTAATATTATCACCGTCATCATCATCATCACCATCACTTATTGTAAATACCTATGCCCTTTGCTGTCACTTGTTTCTTCATGACGAAAACCTTCTTGCAACTTTTCTTGGCATGGCGTTAGCTGAAAGCTCACGGGAAGAAATAGCTCTTTCCCTCAAAAGAATGAAAAAAAAATCTCCTGAGTCTATTTAGAGTCTTTTTTTTCCTTCCTTCAATATTTCTAGAACCATTTTGAACCAGTTTTCACATCACAGTTCTAGAGTAACCCAAGTAACTTGTTTTTCTTCTACCAAACATTGGCAATCACAGAGCGCGGGTTGCTTCCTTCTGGCTCTCTGTTTCCACTTGTGCAGATCTGGACAAGGCACCCAGTGGCTCTGACTCTGCACATAGACTCTAGCACACCTTCGATCAGCTTCTACCACCTCTGTTTTCAAAAAGGGGACTGACTGCACTCACTGAGCCTTTTAGTACCCCCTTTTCGGAAGTGTTTTACAGGTGGCTTTGGTCATTCCTATGTTAGCGGCACTTGTCCTGTAAGCTGTTGATGCTTCACGCCACGGAGGACCTCACCATAAACAGACTGGGTCAAGCAGAGCACAAAGACCACAGAGCGCTCAGTCCTGAGGTGTTTTGTCTTCTCAGAGACCATGTTTCACGCATGATTGTTTCAATTCTCTTGCTACATATGTTTAAAGACATATTAATTTTCATGTGTATGCGTGTTTTGCCTGAATATATGCACGGTCACCGAGCTCCTGCCTGGTGCTCACAGAAGCCAGCAGAGAGCACATGACCCCCTGGAGCTGGAGCTACAGTTGGTTGTGAATCAGCATGTAGGTGCTGGGAACTGAGTCCAGGTCCTCTGCAGGAGCAGCCAGTGCTTTATCAGCTGAACCATCTCTCTTAATATCTTTAATATATTGTCTTAAAAGTATTAAACCTGTATTAAATCTACTCAAACTAATGTCCGTGCTTTTGTAAGTTTCTGAGAAGACTGTAAATATAAATTGCTATATTCTAATTTAGTCAGGTACAGAGATGCTAGATCAATACATATATAGACGTATCAACAAGGACAGAGAACAGAAGGAATTAATTGAAACCAGGCAGGATCCAGAAAATTCTACAGGGTTTGATTCATGTCTGACTGGGGAATTACCAAACCTGGAGTAGTCTGTGCACCTGTTGATGGCAGAATAACATCTCAGTGTATGGCCTTGCCACCTTGTGTCTTCTCTTGGCCGGACCATGTTCTAGTCCTGCTCAGTCTGGGTTGCCCCATCTTGCGGCTTCTGTAGTAATTGTGACATTTTACGTTCTGATTAACACTGCAGAAGAGCTTCTGTCTAATCACATTTTGGCTAGTACTCACCATTTTCTGATTATTTGATAGTAGCCACTATCAAATGGACCTGAAGTAGGGAGCTTGTGCTACCCTTTGCCTGTCTCAGGGACTCATGATGTTGCAGGTCATTTTTGTATATTTGTGAATCTTCTCTGGAGTGAAGGCTGTTCAAGACCCTTGTCTGATTTTTAAATCGTATGTGTTATGCCCTTCCGCCCAATTGTCTTTCCACCCTAGACATTCCCAAGCTCGCCCTGTCCTGTAGACTTAATTATCTTCCAACTGCGGTTCTCAGAAGTAACGTATCAGCTTTCACAAGTGCAGCAGAGCCACTGGGAGGTGAGTAGAAAATACCAGATCTTTTATAATCCTATGTTGAATTGTGAGTAAAATTAAACTAACAATATTCAATATTTTGAATACAAATGCTATCCACACACTCTCTCTATTTCGCTGACCCCACTTGCTACACAGAAAACTCGTGCCCAAGAGACCCTGAACATTAAAGCAGAGAGCATGCCAAAGACAGAGAAGTGACAGGGCTCCTCACAGAGTTCTGAAACAGTCTTGCAAGGAAACTCAGATCGAAGGTAGCTCTAAAATCACAAACCTAAATCTAACAAGGTAAAGACATATCGTCACTGCCCTGTCCCAAACAGGACATTCCATATCAGTTCTACCTCTGGGTTGAAAGCAAAGCAATCCGTATCAGAGGAGACACCTTGCAATTCAACATCAAGGAGACAAAGAATTCTGAGTTTCTGTTGACTTGCAAAAAATTGTACCTTCAGCAATGATGTAAAGAAAGTAAGATTACTAAGAAGCTTAATGATGTGAGCTGTTATGTCTAGAAGACATTACCAAATCTCAACAATATGGTGGCCTAAACAGGACCTGCATGATGACCATGTCAGCGGACACACCAACATGGGTGGGGGAAGTTTCACAAGGTCCCACCCCTAGATGGAGAGCTACAGGAAATCGATGGTTTCTGAAGAAGAGAGAATTGTTTTCTTCAGGGCCTAGTCCCCTGTAACACATGTTCATACGAACAACACTGAAAGAACTCAGGCTGTGTGTGTGTGTGTGTGTGTGTACTCATGTACTCATGCATGTATGTGTGTAAAACAACGATAAATAAAGAAGAGGTCATAAATTTGCAAGAGAACTAGTCGAACATGGGAGGAGTTGGAAAGGGAAGAAGTGGAGATGTTATAAATATCATAATCATGTATGAATTTCTCAAAAAAAATTAAGTCTTAAGCCTAATAAGTGAGCAAATGTTGATGACTCATAGCTTAAAGATGACATACTGAAAATAGCGCCCTTGCATTCCTCTGTCCACCCTGAGTATTAAAGATCTTCTTCCCATGGAATTGCTGTCTTCTGTCTCCTAACTCAGGCTGCAGAAGAGCCAATTTTCAAAAACAGGTGACGATGGTGTGGTGCTGTTTTCTCAAGATCACTCAGTAGCGACTTCTCATTAGCTCACCTCATGCCGCTGCCTTCAGCCTCCTGCCTCAGATCCTGCCCTCCCAGAAGGGAATTTTGTTCTTCGACATCCCCAGTCTCCTAGGAGTTCTGCACGTGTGCCTACTCTGCTGGCCAACCTGTATCCATCCTCTAGCTCTCTAGATAGAGATGAAGTCCCAGATGGAGCCCTCACCTTTTTCCAGATCACCTGTCTGCTCTGAGGTGACTTTTAACATATAGACATGCCACATGGCACATCATTTCTTCCATTAATGCTGAACTGCTCCATCCACATTTCTCTATGGTGGTGAATGACTGGGTTTATTTAACATGGGTGTGCGCCATGCTTTAGTTCCTCTCTCTGCTCACCACATCCCCTTGTCAACTGTCACCATTGAAAAGATGCTGACAGCACTGCACTGGAGGGACAGAGAAAATGCCAATGACTGGAAGCTTCTTAACCATTCATCAAAAGTGTTGCATGAACGCCAAAGCCTCTACCCCTGAGGTCTCATGTGATCACAATGTTTGGCTTTCGAGTGAGATATTCCAAGACATCCTTTAGCTTTCTTCTCATAATAGTGTGTGCATGTCCAGTGATTTGCAAATTTGAGACCCGCTGCTTTTATTTCTGATAATGTCATTCATTAATATATGTATGACTACAGCAGGGTCAACAAAGGAATTGCTAGCCTTTTGATAATCGAATTTTATGTATTTTTAATAGCATGGGAACTCTTACTCACAGCACCAGGAATGTGGGGAAATGCAATGAATCACGCCCTGCTTATTAGCCAAGCCATGAGGTGGAAGTCACCAGGGTACTGGCCCAACAAGGTTGCAATTAATGATGCACTAACTGGGTAAACAATTAACTAGCATAATTGAACAGATTCTGAAACTCATGTCTAAATGTTACCCCAGACAGCTGGAACCTTTGCCTGGAGAAAAGGTCTGAGCTTCAGTTTTAGATAAGAATGATGCAATCAACTTCATTCTTGTAGCCTCTATTTAGATGATAAAGATGTCTCTCTCAGGGATATATACATTAAGATATTCCAACTCTGCTAAGTTATGGTATGCAATTTAATTTGAAAATTCTGTCAAAACATTGTTCATTTGTAGCACTGCTTTCCTAACTGTGGGATGGCAATTTACTTTATAACGAGTCCCTTGGAGAGGTTCCTAAGGAAACCATGCAAGAACACCAACTAATTCCAGTTTAATATGGCTGCAAACAGCCCACAGGAAGACAGGGAAGATGGTCATAGAAAGAAACCACACTCCTCCTCCTTCCCAGAGCTTTCTTTGGAAGAACACAGTAGGCACTCACATTCTGGACCCCTCCTTTCTTTTCTGTTTGATCCCTATGCATAGACGTGTGATCAGCATCTCACTATGTGGTTCTGATGTAGAGTTAGCTACTACTTGGTGACTGGTCTTCCTTTGCCATACAATGACATTCATTTGTAAGACAGGAAAAACACGCCATTCTGTGGGTTAAACACAGAGAACAAGTGTCAGAGAGCTGGCCCACCTAAACAACCGTACGCGGGAACACTATCTACTCTCAGAAGTGCTGCGAATAGAAAGCTTTTCATATGTCAGCATCCCCCCCTCCAGCCCTGCCGTGTTCCAATGCTGAGGCAGAATACTCTTTTGCCTTCTTAATTTCTTTTCTGAAACATCTTTCAATAAAGAAGGATTTATCCTAATTAATGAACGCATTCTTTGGCTACCCACTTACTACACTGAAACACAAGGAACACCCCCACACACATACCCCTCACACACGGAACCCCCGCAAATGCTCCCACATGCCCCCTCACACACTGAACACCTACAAATGCCCCCACATGCCCCCTCACACACTGAACACCCACAAATGCCCCCACATACCCCCTCACACACTGAGCACTCACAAATGCCCCCACATACCCTCTCACACACTGGACACCCACAAATGCCCCACATGCCCACAGTTCCACATTCCATTCCACTATGTAAGAGTGAGCAGCAGCCTCTCAGGAGCAGTCAAGGGCTCTTGATTTCAGTCCTTGTCATTTATGGTCCCTCTCCCACACTCTCTGCCCTGGTTTCACTTCTGCTATTCTGATAAAATATCCCGACAAAAGGCAACTCCTCGGACCTGCAGTCCAGGTGACAGTTCATCCGTTCAAGGAAGTCCAGATGGGAGCTGGAGACAGTTTGTCTCACTGATCCACAGTCAACAGCAGAGAGAAACAAATGCATGTATGGTTAATACTCAGCCTGCATTCTCTGATACTCCAGGACCCCAAACCAAGGAACAGTGCCACCCACTTCCAGTCTGGATGTTCCTACATCCACTGAGGCAATCAGTGTGATCCTCACAAACTTGCCCACAAACCAGCATAATCTAGATAACCTTCTTCCCAGGTGACTGGAAGGTATGCAAAGTTCACAATTAAAAAGACAAACATCACACCCTCACACCAACAAATAAACCTCTACAAACAGCTCTTACTTGGGTGGTGCCTGAATCCAGAAGAGGCTGGGCACAGTGGATCCTGGGAAGGGGGGAGAGATGCTTCATGGGGAGAAGAGGCCAAGCACAAATGACACAATGACTGAGAGGGGGAGGGTCTGGTGTCCCCGAGCTCCCAAACACACAGCCTGATCCAGGAGTCAGTGTGACATCTGCCTTTGTATTAGACACGGCACCACAGATCCACTGAGACATTTGATGTGGATGGTGAGCAGAGATGACTGTCATCAGTCACACCTGTAGAGTAGCCTTCACACTTCAGGCTCCAACCACAAGAACATTTCTAGGAAGCCCGAGTTTCTCCCTACACTGACATTTTGAAACAAGCTGTAACAGGTCCATGATGCTCCAGAAGTGTGCCATGGTCATGGTGTCTACACGGAGCAGGTACTTGGGATGTGGAGCTGGATGCAGGTTCTCATTAGACTCAGCTGCCAAGCCCAGGGAGCCCAGTCAATCGGTGAGAAGCAACTGAGAACCAGTGGGGTTCAGAAGAAATAACCACCACCCTTTCTTCTTTTAAACTTTTAGTTTATGTGTATGTGTGTGTGTGTTTAGGTCACATGTGTACAGGTGCACATGGGGGTCAAAAGAGTGCATCAGGTCCCTTGGGACTAGAGTGACAGGCAACTGTCATGCATGCTGGGAAACAAAGTAAGGTCCTCTGAAGAGCAGTCTGTATTCCTAACTGCGGAGCCACGGCACCAGCCGCCATCTTTTCAACTGTGCAGCTGGGTCCAGCAAGGTCAGCATCAGCTTGATGGCAATATTCAGGAAGAAAGTTCACTCATGCCTGATTCAGGCATTGCACAACTCGCACATAGGTGAGGATGCCAGTAGTTCCCCAATAATATGAATAGTTGCTATACTTTGTAGATCACTCAAAACATAGTTAACAAGAACAAAGTAAGCAAGGAGTGCAAGTGTAGATACCACCTGTCAGATGGATCCGAACCCAAGTGTAGACAGCACCCGTCAGATGGATCGGAACCCAAGTGTAGACAGCACCCGTCAGATGGATCGGAACCCAAGTGTAGACGGCACCCGTCCGATGGATCGGAACCCAAGTGTAGACGGCACCCGTCAGATGGATCGGAACCCAAGTGTAGACGGCACCCGTCAGATGGATCGGAACCCAAGTGTAGACGGCACCCGTCAGATGGATCGGAACCCTAATTCTATGGCAGCCCAGTTACTGGCACTTGAAACACTGAAGCCAAATTCTCATTTTCCATGACAGCTGCAGTGCTTTCTTTCACTGTACTTTCTGACTCTGCACTGAGAGCGCTGCATTTGGAAATCAGTTCGCTTTTTCCCTACCAAATGGGTGCTTAGAGACATATTCCTTAAGGCATTTAAAATTGTGTTGCTCTTCCCAGCGAATGGGTAGAAGCATGCTTGCATGAAATGCAGCTGGGCTATCACTGAGGAAAGATTTCTAGGGAGGAGCAATGGCGACAGCAATAGTTCCTAAAGGGCTTTTGAAATCTACTTTACTCAAGCAATCATCTAAATTCATGCCAAACACACCTCCACGCTAGTCTTCCCCCTTTGTGATTTCACTTGGCTTTAAAATAATCTCTGCTTCTGGGGCCCCTGCTCTTCCCGAACAGGTGGGAGGACTCCGAAGAACTCCTCAATCACTCATCTGGAAGGAGCTAGGGATGTTTTGAGTACGAAAGTCATTATACGGAAACAAATCCTCTTCTCTCACATTCCGTTGGTGAGTAATTATTGTGTTCTAGAGAGCGAAGGATTAACAGTTCTGCCTTACAGGGAGAGAGCACAGCAGGCTTCCCCCTCACGAATCTGCAGGTGCCTTATCTCTAGCTGCAAAAGCCTTCTGTGTTGTGTCTGATTCTGAGCCTCACCTGCCCTGCCAGCAAGGATGCTGGACAACCTCTACCCGTGAACTACGCTAACAATTCCATCCTCCTGGGGAATATAATATATATATATATATATATATATAATATATATATATATATATATATATATATATATATATTCATAAGACCAAGAGTTAGGGGCTGGTACCGAGTTGGCCTATTTCATTGTTTAATTTGCACCCTGAACACATGAAAGTGATGTTGTGAGGTTTGAGACCCTTTACACTAGAGGTTTGAGACCCTTGACACTAGGCCCAAGTCGCAGGCAGTAGCTTAAAAACAACTTCTGTAAGAAAACATTTTCTAAGACAAACAAGACGGCCTTGGGCTAGAGAGCTCCCCCTCCCGCAGATGGCCCACAACACCTTGGGCCCACAACCTTGGGCTAAGGAGTTTCCCCCACCCACGTTGACTAGAACCTTGAGCTTGTATTCTTTTTAGGAGCCTGCGACCTTGCTGTATGCCAACACCAATCAGTCTAAAGGTTAACTGGCCCCTACCTATCAAAATGGGAAAAGCAATTTGGGGACCAATCAACTTGTACCAACTTGGTCTGTGCCTAGCAACTGTACAGCCCCTATCAACCATATGAACTGTAAATAAAAAGGCTTGCTTTTTGCTCCTGGGGGCCACTTCTATCCTGCGTGTTAGAGCGGTCCTAGTATACTGGAATAAATCCTCTTGCTATTTGCATCGATATCCCCTCTGTGAGTCTCTGTGGGGGTGTGGCGTTCCGGTTTGGGCCTTTGGGAGTCCAACAATGTCACTACCCATCATCCAGTGACCTCCTGCAGCGACACAGCTGGCCCACAGTGCACTACCTCTACTTTATCCTTGCTCCAATCTATCTCCGAGGCCCCACCTTTTAACCCGTCCTGAAATCTGTTTCCACATCCTGCGCTTCTGTTCCAGATCCAGCTTCTCACGGGGATCAAGTCTAAACTCTCCCTCCTATACAGCGTTTAAATGACAGCGACTGCTGGGTGCGCACTGCCTATCTGAAGCAGACAGGCATCAGCACTTACCACAGGGAGATGCAGTCTGCTCTGAGGTCAGATCTGCTCTTCTCCATGCTGCCAGTGAAGACATTAAGGGGAGGGAGAAAAGCCTGCCCACAGCGATAGAATTGGAGAGCAAAACCTTAGGACAAGCAAATGCTTTAAAAAAATCCTTAAACATTGTTTACATGTTAGATAGACAATTTTGTCTCTTAAAACATTTATAAAGTGAGGAATACATTTTGGAGGTAAAAATTGCAAACAAATTTTGTGAATGCACACTGCTCTTTGTGTCATGTCAAAATTTAAAATGTCGGAAGATAGTTGGATATTATCTCTAATTTACAACTTTAATTCTCTTTCTTTGATATACTAAGATGAACTCACAAAATGTTGTCTTCGAAAATGTCCTCAGACTTCTAGTATGCTCAAGTAGAAAGAAAAAGTGTACCAGGATCTTGTCTAAATCCTTAGCGCTGTTGAAGCTGGGAAGGTGTTTGGGAACAGTACTTCCACACACATCGGGTTCTAACCTTTCGTTCTTTAGTTGCTTAATTCTAGCTTGTCCTGTAGCTAACTCTGTATAAATCAGTCTATAAACAGGGCAGAACTCAGGGACAATTGCCATATCTATGAGGAGTCTGTAACTCAGGGCTATCTGCAATTCAGTGTAGCATCAGATTCCCATAGGATATTGGCTTCCAATCAACTCATCTACTTCTTGTGTCTAAGGAAACAGCGCATGGTGGTCCACACTGTCTCACATGCCCACAGGCCCCCCCCTGGCTAAACAGCATGAGCTGTGAGGTCCAATGGTCCTGGCGTGGGCCGTAAGTGTCTGCCAGGACTCCTGAACCCACACTTGCATTCATGTGTCCTCTATTTGCCACACGGAAACAGTGACATTCCTTCCCTTTGAGAGAGCCCATCACAGGGCACAAAGTTCAGATGTGCTTTATTGTTGCTGTGCGTTTATATTGAATGAATAGAGAAGGGCTTTTGGAATTCTGCAAATCTATTGGTGAACACTAAAGGACGAGTAGCCATAGGAAGCAACTGTCAGATGCCAACATACGGAGCTGACAACACAAACAAAAAAAATAGACCACTTGAGGACGTCAGTGCTTCAAACTCACACTTGTGAGACACTGGGCTGCCTGCTCACCCCCCTCCAGTCCTGGGTCTGGTGCTCTGCCTGCTCACACACCCCCCTCCAGTCCTGGGTCTGGTGCTCTGCCTGCTCACCCCCCTCCAGTCCTGGGTCTGGTGCTCTGCCTGCTCACACCCCCCTCCAGTCCTGGGTCTGGTGCTCTGCCTGCTCACACCCCTCCAGTCTGCTCCTGGGTCTGGTGCTCTGCCTGCTCACCCCCCTCCAGTCCTGGGTCTGGTGCTCTGCCTGCTCACCCCCCTCCAGTCCTGGGTCTGGTGCTCTGCCTGCTCCACACCCCCTCCAGTCCTGGGTCTGGTGCTCTGCCTGCTCACCCCCCTCCAGTCCTGGGTCTGGTGCTCTGCCTGCTCACCCCCTCCAGTCCTGGGTCTGGTGCTCCCCTCCAGTCCTGGGTCTGGTGCTCTGCCTGCTCACACCCCCTCCAGTCCTGAGTCTGGTGCTCTGCCTGCTCACACCCCTCCAGTCCTGGGTCTGGTGCTCTGCCTGCTCACACCCCCCTCCAGTCCTGGGTCTGGTGCTCTGCCTGCTCACACCCCTCCAGTCCTGGGTCTGGTGCTCTGCCTGCTCACACCCCCTCCAGTCCTGGGTCTGGTGCTCTGCCTGCTCACACCCCCTCCAGTCCTGGGTCTGGTGCTCTGCCTGCTCACACCCCCCTCCAGTCCTGGGTCTGGTGCTTGCCTGCTCACACCCCTCCAGTCCTGGGTCTGGTGCTCTGCCTGCTCACCCCTCCAGTCCTGGGTCTGGTGCTCTGCCTGCTCACCCCCCTCCAGTCCTGGGTCTGGTGCTCTGCCTGCTCACCCCCTCCAGTCCTGGGTCTGGTGCTCTGCCTGCTCACACCCCCCTCCAGTCCTGGGTCTGGTGCTCTGCCTGCTCACACCCCCCTCCAGTCCTGGGTCTGGTGCTCTGCCTGCTCACACCCCTCCAGTCCTGGGTCTGGTGCTCTGCCTGCTCACCCCCTCCAGTCCTGGGTCTGGTGCTCTGCCTGCTCACCCCCCTCCAGTCCTGGGTCTGGTGCTCTGCCTGCTCACACCCCCCTCCAGTCCTGGGTCTGGTGCTCTGCCTGCTCACACCCCCTCCAGTCCTGAGTCTGGTGCTCTGCCTGCTCACACCCCTCCAGTCCTGGGTCTGGTGCTCTGCCTGCTCACACCCCTCCAGTCCTGGGTCTGGTGCTCTGCCTGCTCACACCCCCTCCAGTCCTGAGTCTGGTGTGCTCTGCCTGCTCACACCCCTCCAGTCCTGGGTCTGGTGCTCTGCCTGCTCACACCCCCTCCAGTCCTGGGTCTGGTGCTCTGCCTGCTCACACCCCTCCAGTCCTGGGTCTGGTGCTCTGCCTGCTCACACCCCCTCCAGTCCTGGGTCTGGTGCTCTGCCTGCTCACACCCCCCTCCAGTCCTGGGTCTGGTGCTCTGCCTGCTCACACCCCCCTCCAGTCCTGGGTCTGGTGCTCTGCCTGCTCACACCCCTCCAGTCCTGGGTCTGGTGCTCTGCCTGCTCACCCCCTCCAGTCCTGGGTCTGGTGCTCTGCCTGCTCACACCTCACCCCCCTCCAGTCCTGGGTCTGGTGCTCTGCCTGCTCACCCCCCTCCAGTCCTGGGTCTGGTGTCTGGTGCTCTGCCTGCTCAGTCCTGGGTCTGGTGCTCTGCCTGCTCACCCCCTCCAGTCCTGGGTCTGGTGCTCTGCCTGCTCACCCCCTCCAGTCCTGGGTCTGGTGCTCTGCCTGCTCACACCCCCCTCCAGTCCTGGGTCTGGTGTTCTGCCTGCTCACCCCCTCCAGTCCTGGGTCTGGTGCTCTGCCTGCTCACCCCCTCCAGTCCTGGGTCTGGTGCTCTGCCTGCTCACCCCCTCCAGTCCTGGGTCTGGTGCTCTGCCTGCTCACACCCCCTCCAGTCCTGGGTCTGGTGCTCTGCCTGCTCACCCCCTCCAGTCCTGGGTCTGGTGCTCTGCCTGCTCACCCCCTCCAGTCCTGGGTCTGGTGCTCTGCCTGCTCACACCCCCTCCAGTCCTGGGTCTGGTGCTCTGCCTGCTCACCCCCCTGCTCTGCTGCCTGCTCACCCCCTCCAGTCCTGGGTCTGGTGCTCTGTCACCTGAGGCCCATTTCTGTCTCATCCTCACCATCTAGCTTAAGAGCCAGTTGCTAACTAGAATCGCTCTGCTCCACTCCTGATCAGACCATTTCCTGCTGAACTTGACCTTTCCTCCTGATGCACAGCTTCCTGCTTGGAATATAAATACTTTAGACAGCCCTGTTTATTTTTTTTCCATTAAGGAACATATTCCTGAGGAACAGGGTAACGAGTGCATTCATGGATTCATTCAACAAATGTGAAATGAGTGACCATTTTTAACTCCCTTACAAATGTTTGCTTATAGAAAATGTTCAACAAGCTGGGCATGGTGGCATATTCCCATAATTCTAGCTGGCACTGGAGATGTTGAGATGAAAGGATTGGGAATTCTAGACCAGCTTGAACTATATCTTAAAAAAGTAAATATTCAGCAAGTAATTGTCCAGTTGTACAAATGTACTTCAACAGACTTCAAATAAAATTTTAGGTCTTGCGATCTGATGCGGACCAAGACGACGAGGATCGTCTGGGCTCCCACCTGTCAGTCGTCTGTCGCTGCCTAAGGTCCTGTCTCAGGCTCTTCCCATTGAGGAAGAACCCTTGTGATGTCTGTCTGCAAGGCACCGTCCTAAAACAGGCAGAACTGGCCAAAGAGAAAGACGAGCATCAGGCAAGGCCTAAGCCAGGAGGAACGCTTCAGTGTCTAATGCTTTGCATTTATTCATTTGGGAGATACATGAGCACAGCAGGGCCAATGCACACGTGGAGAGGTCAGAGGACCGCTTGTAGGGGCTGGTCCTCTCCTTCCACCATGGGGCCTCTGGTATCAAACTCAGCTTGTCAGAGTTGGGGGCAAGCCCTTTAACTGCTGTCTCCGGCAGTTAGTAAAGACACAAAGCTCTGCACACCTGGTCCACCTGACCACCTCTCACCTCTCATTGAAGACAGATCTGCACTGTTATTATTCATGTAAGAACATGTTGAAGAAAGAAAAAAGCTTAAACTATAAAATCCCCTCGATTCTTATTTGACTTTATTTTGTTTGGTTCCCTCTTTTTACATTAAAAGTTTAACTGGTGTGTAATAATCATAACATATTTGTGGAGTACAGTGTACATGTATGATACATACACGTTTGATATGCATATACATTTGTAATGATCAAATTGAGTAGTTTGAATTCTTTTTTTATATAATATTTTTATCAACAACTTGAGCTTCGTTGTGCACAGCGCACCTCACAAAGGCTGTCCACAGGCTGTCCTGAGGAGATCACACTGTCTGAGTAAGCTCTGTGGAAGAAGCTGGTCCTGGGCAGTCTTACATCCACAGTGGTTCCCGGCGCATGAAGTAGAAATCTGCGTCTCCGTATAAATCCCTATCATTTTACAGTAGACAACGTAGAGGTAAGGTATTAAAGAAAATATGTGGTTTTTTTACATTTATGAATCTAGTTCCCTGGAGAAATATTCTATTGTTTCCATACTCTTGTGACAATTTTTTAAATGTTCTCATTTTTTAAGTATTTGAGCTTTTGGACTTCTACGGTACAAGAAGTTAACATAAAAAGCTGTGTTCTTAGAGCCAGATGTGGTGGTGTGAGCCTTGAATCCCAGCACTCAGGAGACAGAGGCAGGTGGGTCTCTGTGAGATTGAGGCCAGCCTGGTCTACAGAGTGAGTTCCAGGACGGCCAGGGTCAAGCAAAACAAAGCAAAACAAAACAGAAGAAGAAGCAGATGCAGAGGAAGAGGAAGAGGAAGAGGAAGAGGAAGAGGAAGAGGTACTTTTGGTCCTAAACTACCCAGTGAATCACTGATACGAATTATCAAAATCAAAAAGCGTTAAGATACTCTATGACATCATTTGAATGAAACGGAGAAAAGGGATATGTCTTTCAGAGACAGGAAAGTAAAACCTAGGCAAATCAAATTATCTGTGAAGGTGTCACATAATTTTACTGTACCGTATTTAGAGCTCCACAGTGGCATCCAGTATGACACGCACTGATAATTGCTGTTGGGATCAAATATGAAGATATAAAGAAATTAGAAGTAAAAAGTAAAGGAAGAATGCTTTGCATGGGCCAACAGATACTGGCACTTGCAGGCCCTTCGGGCATTTGTTCATAGGAGAGCTGATCCGGGTCTCCGTCCTTGGAAACAACTCACCAAGGAGTTTTTTAGTTAAAAAGAATTTAGAAAATCACAAAGTGCATGGAATGCACACTGAACAGATTTGACACAAAGAAGAACTCTCTTTTCAGGCTGATAATTCTCACAAATACCAAAAAAACACAATCTTTTATCTTTCAGCATCTCTGAACTTTGTAATTAGTCATTTCAAAATCATTCTGGAAATAACTTGAGAGTTATCTCACCAGCTGTGTCCAACCCCTGGGAATACGATGCCTGTCTGTGCGATATTTATGTCTGGCTTTTAGGTTACAGGGACACACCCTTACCTCCTTCAATCAAGGTCATCCATGTGGCGATGCCCGGGACAAAATTCCTAGGGGCTCCAGGGTCATCTACGTACCGTCCAAGCCACCAACGCTTGCCTAGGTACTGGCAGAATATCTCACACTCAACTAAGGACCCCAGCAGACCAGGGTGACAGCTGGTGGCGGCTGCTGTGTTCGACTCCCAGAGCATGCTTTACCAGCCTCACAGACACTTCTGTGGGACTCACAGCACTGCTAGAGCAAGAGCTGTGTTGTTCTTGATGTACTTAGTCTTCATAAGGATCCCGGGAGGAAAGTGAAATAAGCCTCTCTTGATACAGAGAGACAGAAGCATTGAGGAGCTGCCTAGACATCTACAGTTTGTAATGGCAGGGCCAACGTCCAAATCTAGGCAACCTGACACATGCCTCAGGGTAACTTAAAGATTTACATTTCCAGTCTTCTTCTCTACCTAAGAGGTTCTTGTGCCAAGGTATGAGCTCATCAAATCTCACCTTTAATGGCCCAGCCTTCCTAGACATGATCAGACAATAACAGATGTGAACCTGCTCCCCTGCAAACTTTCTCCTAAGGGTGATCGTCCTGATTTGTATGGGTGGCAGTGGCTGGTGCTGTGGATTCCAACTTCACCTCTGTTAGTAACTAGGCCAGTACAGGGTGCAAACAAGTTTCCTGACTCCACCATAGAGACATACGCAGGGATCCAGTGTCATGCATATTGAATTGTGACCACTGTCTAAATGTGCACTAGTCACCAGCTCCCTCTGATGCTGGAAGTAAACTTTAAACAACTAACTACATTTAAGTAAAAGAGAAGACAGAGTCCACATTACAGGTCGTGTTCCAAGTGTGGCTAGGAATATGGGATGGCAGCAGAAACGGCGACATTCCAGCTTTATGAAGAGGCCTGCTGGACAGCACTGACCTCGAAAGGCCTGGGGTAGAATGGGGTTGCGATTCTTCCACTTTCTTGACCCAATAAAGGACCACAGAACCATTGCTCAACAAGTGTCTGTATCTCACGTAATTTGAAGGACTGGCTTGCATGGCAGTGAAACATCACCAATATTTTAGGGCTATACAATAGGTCAGTTTTGTGAAATAATCCCGAATTTCACATTTCAGCCCCAAATGAGAGCGAGGGTAATTTTCAGCTTCTAATGGGTGTCTTCTAAGTTGCCTAATGATTTCTATGTGCCTGTAGCTTTAACTTTGCCGCTGCTCTGAGAGTCCTTAGTTGAGTCCACTCTCCCTCCACCAACAGCCTGTCTGCATTTTCTCGGTGCACAGACGGAACATGACGGTGACATTAGGCTGTGGCCACGGTGCTCATAAAACGTCACAAAGCAGAGAAGGAGAGGACAGCTCAGGGAAATATGGGTACCTTTGCCCATGTTCAACCTCCGGGCATGAAAGGCCTGCTACTTACGTGTGGTAACAAAAGCCTCGGATAGAAGGACAATTCTTGAGTTAGAATTAGAAAAGGTGGCTAGTCCACAGCTGCAGGAAGAGCTCAGGAACACCGCTTTCATCACAGGGGAGAACAAACCCCCTGCCTCAGAACAGCTCTGACTCTACCTGTTTCTGTCTGCAAGACCACTCTGAGCTAGCTCTAAGGTCAAAGCTCCCAGTGGACATCCATTAAGGACTAGATCAGTGATTCATCGTCTGTAAGATGTCCACAGCAGGCAGTAGGTGGTGTTCTAGCATCCCCAAGCACTCCAAGCTATCTCAGGAATCCATCAGTTATAATGGAAAAGTAGTGGATTGACCACATCTTGCACAGGAAAGACGCAAGAGTGGGTTCTGCTAGTCTTCAGAATTTGGGGGACACTCACCACCGGGAATGTAGGCTCTTACCCAATCAAGTGAGCAGAACCTAAGGAATCACATACATTGTTCATGAAGATATAACAAATTATACCTCTGATACCGACACGGGCATATTTCCAAGGTAAAGTAAGTAATGCTTCAGATCAAGGCAAGAAGCAGCCATGTCTCCATGTGGAATACAACTCATTCTTTTAACTAGCAGAGGGTCAAGGTAAAAGTCTCATTGCCGCCCCAAGGGCTACATCTACAGATGCCTTTGACAATTAAATGAAAACGAAATGTTTAAAAGATGGAAGGCAACAAGCCGAAAGTTCAGTAACATTTAAAACAAATTCCTAACAGTGACTTAGCCACTTACTAAATTTACTCCCCTCATTTCTATGTGTGTCTATTCTTTAGTTTATTTACTTTTAATGGATGATCTACTAAATGAAAGCTATCAAATCATATAATGAAAATAACATCACCGAACACATCAATTATTATTCGAAGGCACAGAGTCCACCTAACTAGATCTGTAAAGGGCTCGGCAGCCGGATACACCTGCAATCAAAAGCCTGCCTTTGCCACAACAGCCAGTGCTGTGGACACTGGGGTGGGAAGGGTGTGCACAGATTGGGCTTTGATACGCTGACTCTGACAACCCCAAGATTTTGTACTCTGTACAACCCACTCCATTTTGTTTGACAGTTGAAATTAAGGAAGAAAGCATTTAGTGCACAGAAGGAGTAGCTTCCTTTCCACCCCGGAAGTGGGCACCCACATTACTTGGTCCCAAGTGAAGATCACTAACAATAATGCCTCTCAACCAGTAGATTGACCTACGCAATATCACGATGGGAGCGGCACAGTCATGCAAGGTTTTAGACAGCTGTTATCCCGGGATGACCCTGTGCAGGGTCCGTGAAAGCAGAGCAGGTCTATCTACGCAACAGTAATAAATTGTCTCCCAGAAAACAACAGAACTCCCAGCAAGCAACGGGCCAGACCCATCTCTTCCAAATAGCAGCTGTTCTTAACAGTTACCTAGAAGTCACAGAAAGAGCATGGGACTTCCAGCAAACAACAAACAAATTTCCCTGCAGAGTAACTTCCCCAGCCTTCAAGATACTTGACTCTAAGTGTGCTCCCCGGAGTATCGCAGGGAGATCCATTTCTTGGAGTCTGCTGAATGCCCTCTCTCTCACATGCAGCCGGGTTTTCCTCATTGAGCTATCCGAGGAGGTTGCTGATCGTACACAGAGCGTCTGAACATCTGAACAATGCATTGTCTCTGGAAAGGGTGCGGCAGGCCCAGGCGAGGCTTGAGACTCTCACAAGCCCCACTGCGCTCTGTACTGTTGATGCAAGGATGACACCGCAGGTCGCAAGGCCTCGAGAAACCTTCCTCGCTCTTCTGCTGCTCACTACCTGTTCCACTCACTCTTCCGCTGGCTCACCCTCCCTCTCACCTGGGCTGCCTTCAGGCTTCAGCCTAGACAGTTCATCTAAGCAGACCTTCAAAGTCACGCATAGCACTCAAGTATCCCCCGCAGTGTGGTGACACATTAACTTGTAATTTCTCACTTACTGGACCGAGCCTTGTCTGCCTCTGCTGCCCAGCGTCAGAAAGAAGGCGGACACCAACTGACGAGGGACTTATTCTCCATTTGCGATTTAGTATTATTTGTCAGGGATAGGACAAACTAAATTATAGACAATGAACTTTTAAGGTATAAATGTTAAATAATGAATAAATGAATAAATAAATATATAAATATTTAGACATTCAGGATGTCTAGCCCAAAAGGAAGTTGGATGTAAGCAAATCTCATTGGCATGTTGATTCTAAAGCCCACACAAATGCAGCACAAAGCATGCTCTGCTTACACTTTCAGTATCATGGTTTAGAAACTGGCTAGGTATGCAGATCTCAAAGCCTCTTCCAGACACACAGTCAGACTTGGTGCTAACAAGAACCCGACTGTTTACTTTGATAAACATAAATAGAACCAATTATTTCCATCCCTTGTGTGTGTTTCATTTTCTATTGAGTGTACCCTAAAATCGCGTGCTTGTGTACAGGTGAGTACATGCATGTGCAGTTGAACATGTGTGTATGTGCATGTGTGTGCAGGCCACAGAGCAGCCTTAGATGCTGTTCCTCAGGACCTGTGCCCCTTGTGTTTGGAGTGAGCATCCCTCACAAGCCTGGTACTCACCATTAGGCTAGACCGGCTGGCCAGCCAGCCCACAGAACCCTCCTGTCTCTCCCTTCTTCTCCCACCCATCCAGAACTTGGGTTTCAGGTTGGTGTCACCACAGCCAGTGTTTTCCCTGAGTGCTGTAAACTCAAGTCTTTATGCTTGTTCATCAAAGGCTAACTACACGGTGAACACAGAAAACCACTGTCCCTGGGCAGAAGGTCATGCTGACTGAAAACCAAATAAGAAAAGGAGTGCTGACAAAACCGTAAGCCACCTACAAATGCAATCAGGTTGAAAACAAGTTGAGAATAACCTCAACAAAGTTTAAATATTTTTATACAAAAAAGAATAGATATTAAGCAGTGATCAGACATCCTATTGCATAAACTAGGCATTGCTCATAATACCGAACATGCAAACATCTGTGCATCTGAAAAGACAAGATATGAATGTGTGTCTGTATAAGCTATTTTCTCTCCAATTCCTAAAACCCCTAATATGTTTGGTCACTGTGTTCTGCAGAACTAATGCTAGCATGCAGAGACATAACACACTGTAATGTGCACTCTTCCTTCACCCATTTTCCAGACAAGTCTGTCTCAAAATGGATTCTGCAAAGAACTGAAAGTGAGTGTCATCTAGAATTCTCCTTCCTAATACAGTCTGTAGAGAAGCTGTGACCACAAATAAAATAAAGGTCTTTAAGAAAAACATCTAGAAAAATATGTAAGTAGCAGAAGAGCTCTTTGAAGCAGCCAGAAGGAAAAAAAATGATACTAGCAAGTCGTGAGTTTATGCTGGGTTCCTTTCCTTGTGTAGTATGCTAATAAGAATCCAAGGACCCGGTATTATTCAGGTCATTCTTAAAATACGCTTCAGTGAAGTTCTAAGGGCCCAGTCTTACTGCGCTGTCCAACAATGGCCGAGTTCAGCTGTCAGGACTTCTCGCTCATATTCTTTTCATTCATCGCAAGCCATTAAACCGTCTTCAATCCTTTGATAGAGATAATCATTACACAGTAATTACATGAATCACCTTTGGGTTGAGGAAATCCAACAAGTACCAATGGTCTGACAATGTCGAGGATGTATTTTCTAATGAAGAGATGAGGCTGTTGAATTCTTTCCCTCTAATTCAAATAGCATTTTGGCACTGTGATCCAGCAGGACTCTACCTAAGTCGACTGGTGAAGAGGAACATGGCCGAATCTCCCTGTCTCCTCAAGGGAATACATTGCTATGACAACAGTGTTTCTGATGGCCTTAGTGCATTCCACTGCCTACCAAGGATTTTTTTTTTTAATTTATGGGATAAAAACTATCTTTTTTTTTTTTTTTTTGCAAATGAAAACTATTCAACAAATATTTATTTAATATTTACATGGCAAGTAAAATGAAAGGATATTTCACAGGATATGCTAAATCAAAATCAGAAATTATAAATCGGGAAATCTGTGTTTGTGTGCTCGAAGGTCAGATCAAATACCCAAGGAGGTATCAACTCCAGGACTGGCCATCATTAGAAATGCTGATTCTCTTTCTTTAGTCCTTAATTTTGGTTGAATGCGCTCTTTCTCGCTGTGCTTGGGCAGTGCTCAGCCTCTTATAAGGTCTGCTATTTCACCCACTCCTTTCTAAGCCAAGATGGTGCCAAGATATAACATATACTCAGAGCTCAGTTTTAAAGTGGCAGTGGGTGTTGAAGTCATAATCATATTTCAATTTTCTTTACCCACTAAAGTATCCAATATGTGCCTTGAATGGAGCAGCCAACTGAAAAAGAGTAGCTGGGAGTCAGGGCAGGCAGGAAGGTCGTGACCTGAGCCTGTGGCTGTCCAGTGCTCCTCCAGCAGGGGCCACATCGCCAGCTCACAGAGCTATCTCCTGCTGTATTTCTATCTTCAGTGCAGAGTGTTCTTCTATTACACACTTGTTTGAATAATTTTAACTCATAAAAGTCATAGTATAAAAAGGAATAACATAACTTCAGGAAAACATTTTAATTCTTAAAGTTCTTTAACTTCTATGCTCTTGAGAGAGGAGTCTGAAATGTTGTACCGCTTTAGGAAGTTACGATTGGCTTTTGAAGTACTAACAACTAAAGTTATAGCTAGAACAGTCTCATCCATCATCTGCCCAAATATTGCTTCTATTAGAACATGATGGGTTCCGAAGAACCCTACCGATATCCTTGGAATTCTGCAGAGATCCCAGATGTGGATCTGGAAGATAATGGTGGATTTGGATTAATTTACATAAAATGCTTCTGGGTACTAATTACACACTAAGCCTTCCTTTTGTGAATGCATCATGTTGAGCCCAGTTCCTCTGCAGTTTTATTTACCATCTAGTGTATTTTACCAGAGTACCAAACAGTCAGGATCTTCCCTACACTGTAAACACAGGGCTAATTAATAGACGCTGTCTCCTTCTCCCTCCCCTTCCCCCTTTCCTATGCACATGTGTGTGTATGTTGCATGGGTGGGTGCAGTGTGCACATGTGGTGCTGGGGACAGAACCCAAGGATTCTACACAGGAAGCCAGGGATTCTTCACTGAGCTGCTTCCTGCCCACAAGGACCATGTCAGAAATGGATTTCTCAGATCCAGGACATGGCCCTGGGTCTCTTGTCCTTCTTCCATGAGATTGAAAATGCTCTGGGAAGAAATTGTTATTTCAAAAAGCCTAGAGTGTACAGTGGTGCCGTTACAATCTAATAGGAATAGAACATTGGTGCTGAAGGGATGTCTCCGTGATTAGAATCACTGGTTGCTCTTCCACAGGACCTGGGTTCAGTCCCATGGCAGCTCACAAGCGTCTGTAACCCCAGATCCAGGGAATCTGTTACCCACTTCTGCCCTCCACAGGTGCCAGCCAAATAGGCAGTGCACAAAAATACATGCAGAACACCCTTCTATATAAACTAAAAATAAATAAAATACAGGAAAGGGGAGGAAAAGGCATAGGGTATTGACAGGGAAAACACCTTCCAAGTTCTCGGTCACACTGAGTTTGGAAGTGCGTTTAGGAATTCAGTAGCATCTGGTCTATGCTGACTGAAAAGCCTTTCAGGCTGCTGCAGGACCCCATGTCCAACCCCTGAGCCTATCTCTTTCTCTCCATAACAAAACGACACTCCATGATAAGGAAACAGTTGGGGAAAAGTACACTTAGCAGCAACCATAAGGACCAGCACAGGGACAGGAACCGAGAACTCGAAAGTTGTGACGGGATAACCCGGCGTTCCAGACTGCGGGGATCCGGGTGAGCGCGGCCTCAACAGTGGAAAGAGCTTCCAGCTCCGGCCCAGAAGCGGCTTCTCTACAGCCCTTCATGTCTCCATCAAGGGATGTGACTGCCCTGGGCTAAGTACGTCAGCCTCGTTAAGGGGCAAGCATGGTCCTAAAGACTCCTCGATGTGTCCAGTAGACATTTCAATGAAACAGATTGTATTTTTCTATAAAATCTATGTGATATTCATTATTCTATAATTTTAACATTTTTTGAAGTGATTTCATAGGAAACCTTAGAGTTTGTTTCGCACACAAACAAATCTGCAGGTAAAAAACTTGAAAATGACTGTTTTCCATTTTGCTCACTAAAAATTCCATTTCCTCCTGTAGAATAATGCCTATTAAAATCCTATTTGTGTTTCTATAGTAAAACTCATTTTTTATTAAAAGATACTGATGATCTACTTTGTAGTTAAATTTGTCAACTGAATATTTACTGAAAATAGACAACTAAGCATGTATTTTGCTTGAGATAATTAGAATGGTTGTATGATTTCCCCAAGTCAAGACCATCAAATGTGACACAGCTAGAACAGTAGTTCTTAACCTGTGGGTCCCGACATCCTTGAGGGTCAAAGGACCCCTTCACAGGGGTCACCTAAGACATCTGCATATCAGATATTTCCATTAGTATTCACAACAGTCCTGAAATTATAGTAACGAAGTAGCAATGAAAATAATTTTATGGTTGGGGGTCATCACAACATGGGGAACTGTGTTAAAGGGTCACAGCTTCAGGAAGGTTGAGAACCACTGGGCTAGAAGGTGTTCATGTCTCCTTCCAGGAATCCCTTCCCAGCACTCACAGACTTGTCTGTGACCCTCCCTTCAGATGGCTCAGGCCCTGTGAGTTGCTTTTAACAAACAGAACAGCACACACAGGAGGACTTTCACTACGGCAGGTACCTTTCCTAAGAAGCCAGCACCTGTTTCACTGATAAACAATTTCCCCTCGCTTCCTATAAAGGAGCAAACTGCTAGAATGTGAACCATTTAGCATTATGTGGATAGGAAGTCAGGGCAGCATGCAGACAATAGAAACAGACAGCAAGGAGATGTGGGCCTTAGTTTAACAAGGAGCAGAAGTCAGCTAGCAACCATGTAAGCATGGGGACTGATGTTTCTTCCTACTCGTGGTCCTGCCTGGCATCATCATAGCCTCAGGATACAGTTCAGCCTTGCCAAAACTTCTGAACTTCAGAAGCATGGGATGATGGACACTGTTAAATCCCTGTAGGTGTTATGTTTTTCTTGTGTAACAGTAGATAACTAATAACATGTAATCCTCTACATTTTGTAAAGCAAGAACAATAAATAGAAGTACTTAACTTTAGTCTAAATATTAAGGAAGAATTAAGCGTAATAATCTTCTGTTTGTAGAATTGCTTGTAAAAATAGTGAGCACATTTGAACTGTTTCTGTTTGTTTGTGTGTTTGTTTGATTGACTTTTGAGACAGGGTTTCTCTGTTTTAATTCTAGCTGTCCTGGAACTTACTCTGTAGATCAGGCTGGCCTTGAACTCACAGAGATCCATCTGCCTCTGCCCCTGCCTCTGCCTCAAGTGCTGAGATTAAAGGTGTGCACCACCACCACCTGGCTACACTATTGAATTTTTTTTTAATCTATAAAAATCCCGCGGGAAGCAGATGACACTTTCCATCATGACAATTAATTAGTGTCTGTTCATCATCGACCCAACTATTAAATGGCATTTCTTGTTGGTAACTACACCATAATGAAGGTCTTTGTGGTGATTTCCAAGAGTGTTAGTCATTAATATTCCTTAGAATATTTTAAATGGATTCAGTGTGAAATTTTTCACAACTATTCCACAACGTGCAAAATTATTTTTCACAGGCATGTGATCAGAGACTGTAATTTTCGCACGTGTGTGGAAACACAAGGGCTGTCCACCGAAGTATGACAACCTGTGGCAGAATAGCATAAATCCCCACCTGAAAATGCTTGATGTCACAAATGTGAACAAGTCAGTGAACCGACCTCTAGATGAAGAGTTCGTTATAGCTCACATGTGTGTGTGTGCATATGTGTTTAAGTATGTGCATGTGTATGCAAGTGTGTATATGCATGTGTGTATATACTTGCATGTGTGTACATGTGTGTGACTGTGCTGTGTGTATGTGTGTTTATAGGAATTCCAACAGCATCCCACAATCAATATAGCCTCAAAATTACTCTGTCACTGAAATGTAAGTACATTGACTAGATGCTTTGATGGTGGCAAAGCATCACTACGTATGGACAGAACATGAAGCACTGTAGTCCAGGGACCACTGAAAGCACATTCTTTATCCCAGGCTCACAGAAGGTCTGCTATCCCTCTCCCTGGTACAGCTCACAGTCATACCAAACTGCACCTTTAGATTTACTGTTTTATATTATCATTTATACTTGGTGCCTAACCTGGCAAGACCCAGAAACCGACTGAACTGAGGCTGCTGCCAGACAGTCCCCCCATGCCACACTGGGTAGTGAGACCTCCTCCAATAGGTCAGCCTTGTTTATCACGTATGTAATGGTATCCACATATGCTACCAGAAATCCTCTTTACACTAACACTTTAATGGTTTTGCTCCATCTTTTCCATTATGTGTAATATTTGAAAATGTTTATGTATATGTTTGTTGGCAAACAAACATGGCTATTGTATGTCTCAGCTAAGAACCCTGCACCCAGGCTGGAAAGATGGCTCAGTGGTTAAAAGTACATACATGCAGGCAAAGCATTCATCCACATAAAATAAAAATAAATAGATCTTACTCAAGAGAAGCCTGTGTGCTCGGTCTTAGTTAGGTCCTAGTCCCTTTTCTGGAAGCTGTGCATAATCATCCAGGCGACTTCGTAGGATTTACTTCTTCTCCTTTGTGGCCTCACTAAGTGCTGTGAGCAGTCACCACCTTTAGGTGATGACGCTGCCCTGGCGTGGTTTCTATTAGAAGTGATATGTGAGAAGGGTTTTCGGACACTCATTGTGAGCGATGCGGGGCTTCAAACGCCTCCGCCTCTGCAGGCGACTTCTCTGCCACAACACTGCGCAGCTCCGACATTCTAGGCGGGAGGTCTGCTGTAAGAACAACAGAACCCCACGTCTACGTCTGCACCCCGTCAGCTGGGGTAATCAAAAGGTTCCAGCAACTTTTCAATTCACCCTTCTGCATTTCTGAGTGAACTAGAATCTTTTCTCTCTTAATCAATTGCTTCTTAACTTTGGGGTCCATCAGGGTAATAATGTACCTTTCCAGTTCCTCCAGAGCCGTAAACTAACCAGCGGGAACCAACTGGGACATGTTTTTTTCTGTAGTCTACTAAATTTAGAAAATAGGTGGCGCCAGCTTTAAGGCTGCTTCCCTGGCAGGGTCACAGACGAACAGTTATCTCTTCCTTTAAGTGGCCAGATTAAGGAACACACAACCCCACTGCAAGCGTTGGAGTAATTATGCCACTGTTTGTTATTTCAAACCCGCAATTAGCCATGAAAAAGCATGTACAAATAAAATACTGTGTTTATATTTCTCATATAAAAAGCCCCGTTGTTCAACAACAAAGATATCAAACAGCATATTTTATAAAACTGGTATTTTGTAATTATGTGACTTAGAGCTGAGCATAATTCAAAGGGGAGACCTTGGGGGGGACACTAAGAAGAATGTCTTCAGGCTGGCGACGCCTTGACTTCAAGCATTTGAATTTTAAAAAAATCTAATTTTTTCTTAGTGGTTAAAACCAAGACCATTTGCAAAGGAAAGTTTGGTGCTAAAATCTTTTTCACTCACAGACTCTGACTCAGCTGCTCCTGGATTGAAAGATTTCTAGGCTCTTTCATGGTGTTCTCACCTGCATACACCCTCAAAGCAAACACTCTCCCGTGCTTTCCTTCTTCACCCTCCCTTCTCTTGTTTAAATAATCACAAATTCTGTGCCTTTTCCATGTCCACATATGAGTCACACATGATGAAAGGCTGATTAGCTATTCCTCCTTTAACAAGGTGCACTGTGGGATATGTTTTATCTTGGTGACTAAATTACTATTGCCATATAATAACAGGGCTCAGAGTATCTGAGAACTGCTTCCATTGGAGATCTATTTTTAAAGAACAATATGCATTTGTCTCTCTATTCTGTGTCTTTTCTCGTGTAGAGTACAAAAACAAGATGACAAAATGTATTCCGGGAGGAAAGGGTCACACATCGAGATATTAAGACGCTCTTTAGTGTAACTAGCCAGAAATGATCGGAGGCTTTAGAAATAGCCTTGGTGATCATTTTGACAGCTATTCTGTGGAGAGCCCCCAGATCTCAGTACCTCATAGCTGCATGCTACATCCACCCATGTGGACTAGCTCTTGCCACATGGCCCAGAGCAACCAGTGTTGATTCTAAGCAGAAGAATCCCGCTCCTCCATGGTTTAAAATTCACACTGACCTTTTAAAGAACATTTGTTTTCCCCCAGACAACTCCCAACAGCTTCTCTAATTCTTAAGGTTGGACTTATCCTTGTTGCCTTTAAAAGCAGAATCCTCTCTGGAAACCAAGTTCAAGATCTTTGCCCAGCATGTGAGCTACACTAGCAAACAGGATGTTTAGGTGAGAAGCTGACGGCTGATGGTTTGCTCACTGCTCGGTGTTCAGGCAGCACGGAGGGTGCAAACTCTGTGAAGCTGTCACTGTCCTCAGGGTAGTCCGAGAGGATGCTAACTGTCTAGGAAGAAAATGCAGTAGACACTCTTAGTTAAACATTTAATCTGCTCCTCTTCCCAGACATTCCCTCTTCTGGGACAGACCTCAGACAAACGGCCCAGACCCTTCCGACGTCTGGGAGCATGTTAGTTTCGGACCTGAAGCTGCCGCAAGAACAGCAATAATAAAATATGAAGAAGTAAGCTCCTTGCTTTTATGTGCAAAATGATTTTCTGTTCACTCCTGCTGCGATCCTCCCATCCATCTGTGCCAGTCCCTCAAAAGCAAACAAACGAATCGAAATCCAAATGATCGTAAACACAAGACTGATGCCGGAGTGGACAACGAATGCCATTCCATGGGATTCCATGGGATTCCATGGGATTGACAGCCAAACGTTTGCAGGTCGATAACCTTGGTCTGTTGTGAAGAACCATGAGGTCTTCGCACATCCTTAACCTCTCTCAGTGCTAGGTAGCCCATTTGTTGGAGAAAGCTAGCTTGCCTCCTGATGTGGATCCTTGTGGGGAATGACTCACAGCAGAGCCAAAATTTCACCCCACTGCCGCCTGGCTTTAATCTTATAGGGCTGTTTTAAATTGCCCCACGGAAGGTAGTATCTTCCGTATAGGAAGAGGAAGCTGTACCTCGCCCAGAAATATAGTTGCCCAAATAGAACTTGCATAGTAGTACAACACGGACAGACATGTTAATATGAACGGGGGAAATCTCACAAGGAGCCCTAGGTGAGGAGCTAATGGTTGCTGAGGGAGGAAGAATCCAGGGATAAGCCCCCTTATGCACTATTCAACACTAAGTGGTCAGCCCTAAACGCACATATGCATGTGAACAACACTAAATGGACTCAGGACTGTGTGTGTGTGTGTGAAACAGTAATAAGTAAAGAAGTCACCGGTCTGAGAGGGAGTCAGGAGGCACAGAAGTTAGAAGTGGCGAGCAAAGGGCGGAAGCAGTGTAAACACAGTACTTACATATGAAATTCTCAAAAAAATTAAATTAAATAGATATATTTTCTTGAGTTGCCTTTATGGGACTTGCCAATTGTAAGAAAC
The DNA here is from genome assembly GCA_026225945.1 of Cricetomys ansorgei. Taxonomy (NCBI): domain Eukaryota; kingdom Metazoa; phylum Chordata; class Mammalia; order Rodentia; family Nesomyidae; genus Cricetomys; species Cricetomys ansorgei. The sequence goes on from JAMJFZ010003958.1 coordinate 2,449,692, forward strand.
ATGGAAGAGTAGAATTCCTTAAAATGTGACTTCAGTCTTGTTGACTCCAAAAAAAGAGTTAGTGTGGAAACCAGTGGGGAGGATCTGACTTCCCCATCCCAGGGCCGCTGGGCACTGGGGCCTACCTGCTCAAGAGGACTGTGTGAGGACATAGCAGTGGTCGGTATGAGCACACGGGAAGGAGACAGTGTTAATCAGAACATTCACTTACATGTTATCAGTTCCTCCTCTCCCAGGAGAGGAGGATATGCTTGGTCTGCTAGCTTTTTCATTATTCAGACCAATAAACACACGAACAGGAAATGGAGACTGGCATGACATGACATGTATATAGCTCCTTTCAGAGCTATTACCGGGAACGAGGCATTAGACTAAGAAAAATGGTTGTTAATCCCTGTGAAGGGCTTTGGTCGTTGCCTGGGAGTGGTGATGGTATTCTCACTGCAGTTAGCACCATGGAGCCCTTGCTTTGTGTTGCAAGTGTCAGAAAATATTCGAGATTATCCAGCAACCACACACAGCCTGAGGCAAAGATGCTTCCAAGGGTCTTGGCGGACACGACCCAGGTCTCATCCCACTTGTACATCTTCAGTAGCAAAGTGCTTCTGACTCGCTCCAAATATCCCTTGGCACCAGGATCCTTCTGTAGAATTTTTGTCCTTCCACAGAACAGAGACCCTCCTGCAGAAACACCTACAGAGGCTCTTCCGTGTCCTTGGATCCTGTGGAAGCAGGGAGGGCAAAGCTCTCCCCATGATGACTGTCACCAAGGCGAAGGAACTTGCTGCGTCTTGTTGTGTCTTTGTCTTCTCATGGAAAGCATCTCCCCATTCATGGATCAGAGCACAGAATCTTGCTTTGACCCCATTTTGTCCTCTATATGCTGGCACATGCTACATCCGCCATGTCTAGTGAGTCTGGTTCAAAGCCAAGGCCATCTGCTACTGGTCTTCCTTTCCTCCTCCCCAGTCAAAAGAATACTAATTATTACCCACGGAGTGCGTGTGTGGTACAAGGAGGAACACACAAGTTAACAGCTACTGTGCTGATATAGGTCAAAGTTCAGGACGTCATCTCTAAAAATAAATCCAGATGTACCTGACCATTCAATTCCTAGCAAGACACATCACCAAAACTTTCCTCAAGACTCCCTCTCACCTCCTGAGCTGAGGAAGTGAAGGGTGACTCAGACCTTCACTGCCTATCCTTCCACAAGGATCCACCTTGCTCATCTACAGATCTCCATTCACGCTGAGACAGAGCTTGTGTCCCTTTCTAATCTGAAATAACAGGAAAAAAAGACAAAATGCGGACTGCAACACTATTACGCCAGTCGAACATTTAACATTTTATTTGAGAGTCAGTGAGTATTTCAGTCACCTTTCTCAGAAAACAGGACGGAGGTCTGTACGAGAGATCAGGATCCCATTGCGTGTAAGGAGATGTCCGCTTATGAAACCTCCAAATGAGTCTATTAGCCAGAAACATCATAAGAGTTCAGATGAGGATGACATTAGTTTCCATGGAGTTTGCCATGGGTTTTAATGAGTTGTTACCACTTATTGAGCGTCACTACTTCCTGGTTAAATATCTGATATAAACAGGACACATGTTTCATGAAAGAGGAAAGACAGGCCCTGTTGTCAGTCCCAGGCAGTGTCATATACCAAACAGTGGGAAACTACCCCAGTCTGCCTACAGTCTCCTGATCATTGCGCTACTCGTCCCTCTTAAGTTCAGAGCTTGTTTGTATTTTCGGAATTTCCTGTTCAGCATAGCTAGTAAGAGGACCATATATGATTTAGTTGGCCACGCATTCCTGAAGATAACAACTTTAGCAACAGATGCTATATAATGGTTGATCTCATACTTAAAACCATTCAAGATTTTATATTATTTTGAAATGAGATTTATATATTTTGGTGTAAGTATATTCTAATTGAAGGTTATGTTTACTTTCTGAACTACTACAAGTAAATCACTGTTCTTTTAAAAATGTAAGTGAATCGCTGGGCAGTGGTGTGCACGCCTTTAATCCAGCGCTTGGGAGGCAGAGGCAGGAGGATCTCTGTGAGTTCGAGGCCAGCCTGGTCTACAGAGTGAGTTCCAGGACAGCCAGAGTTACAACAGAAAAACTCTGTCTTGAAAACAAAACAAACAAACAAACAAACAAACAAACAAAACAACCAACTTAAGTGGTAAGAAGAAGTCTGGATGTTAAAGACTCAGCGCGTGATCCTCCCTCCCCAAAAGCTTTAGCAATGAAGGAGGCACAACACCATCCATTTTGATGATTATAGTCTTTTCAACCCCCTACCATCATCTAGATCTTTAGATCAAGAGCTACCAGTATGAGGCTCATTTCACTGTAAGTTTTTTGTTTAAGGAAGCTGACTTCCATTTACTCTCTCTTTTCACCGACACAGGTAATGAAAGCAGCTGGATTTGTCTTCATTCATTGGTGACTTACTCCTCACCCGCCACTCCTTGTAATCTCTTTTTGTCACTCACCAAATCTACAGGTGTAAGGTCATCAAAATGTAATTGCCAAATTCACTGACCTAATTTAAAAAACATTTTTACATTTGTGTTGTGAATGTGTGTGTGCATGTGTATGTGTGCACATGTGTGTGCCTGTGTCTGTGTGCACCACCACAGCACAGAATGTGGAGATCAGAGTGCAATTTGTGGAGTTGGTTCTCTTCTTCCAAAACATAACACCCAGGCACTGAGCTCAGTCTAAGCAGCAAGTACCCTTCTTTATCAACTGAGCCATCTCACAAACCCCACCCTGACCTACATGTCTTTTCTGCAACTTGTGGCACTGTGGACTAATTATGTGTGTTTCTCAAAATTATTTTTCTTTTTCTTGAGTTTGGATTTTACATTGAACCCCAAAGACCCATGCACTTAAAGCTCTGTTCCAGGCTTGGCCTGGGTGGGAAAGGGAAGAAACTTTAAGAGATGAACTCTAGAGGTTTTTCTGGGCCTTAGGAGCATGCCCCTAAAGCAAGAGTCCAGCCTCTCCTCTTCTTTCTTTTGTTTTTCTCCCCCTTTCTTCCTTTCTTCCTTTCTTCCTTCCTTCCTTCCTTTCTTCCTTCCTTCCTTTTCTTTTCTTTTCCTTCCTCTCCTCTCTCTCTCTCTCTCTCTCTCTCTCCCCCCCCCCTCTCTCTCTCTTTCTTCTTTCTTTCTTTCCTGTGTGTAATGCAGAGGTAAATGATTTTTGACATATGCTGCTCTGTCTCACCAGAGGCTAACACCAACAAACTGACTAATCGTAGGGATCATCTCAAAACGCAGACATAAACATTGAATGAAGTAAAATAGCTTCTAAACCTCTCTAAGCCCTGTTGGTCTCCCCTAACACCTAAGTTCCTGAGTCATCGACACTGGAGTCTGTAAGAGTGTAGGAAGACCATGTCACCAACCTTTACAGCTTAGTTCAATTTGCATTTGAAATTAACAAAGTCAGTGGTAGTTAAGTAAGAAAGAGACCAACCATCTTTGAAAGGGGTTGCAGAGAAGAAAGAATTCTAGACTTGGGTTTCCTGTAAGAACATTCCCAGTGGGACACAGAGCTGCATTTCCAAGTGGCGGGCAAGGACATCCCAGGTGGCAACAAGAAGACACAGCAACAAGGAAGAGAGGACACCAAGGGGAAAGAGGCTGAAAGTCATCAACTTCACAGGGTGGATGGGAATCCTTTCTTCTCTGGAGCAGCATGGAACAGCCAACATACAAAATCATCTTGTAAAGGCATAGAAGAGATGACTGCATTCACTCATCTCACACAAGGAGGGGTGCACCATTAACAAGATCAAAGCTGTTCTTACATGAGAAAGACATATTACCACATAGGATCACTACCACGGCATTTTGCTTATAAACATCTGAATGCAGAGATGACCAAGCAACCTGAGGATAAGCCACTCTCACTTACAAACGTCATTCACTCACTCATCCAGTATAATTACCATTCACTGCTTCCTAAGAGAGGACACATGGTAAACTTATCTTATTTTGAATAGTAAACGCCAGAGCAAATTAAAGTATTTCATTAAGAAAAAATATATTAAATGATTAAAATGATGGTTATTTATAATCACTTCCAGAAGGAACAGTTTTGGTTAAAAATTATTTCCTGAACTAAGCTTGGCATCAATCCTTGTTCATTAGCAGTGTGTGCCTTTAAAAAAATTGATTATATACAAGTGCCAACTAGTTATTGTACTACTATAGAAACGCAAAAAAACAAAAAGATAGCTGACCAACATTACAAAAAGCAAGAGTCAAAAATGAGTAATTTCCCAGGTTTGGAGAAATGAGCAGAGGAGGACGGATACGAGCCTGATGCGATCCCAACAGAGGCCAGCGGGTTGCCGTGAAGCCAGCCGTGTACACTCAGAGTGTCTGAATATGACGAAACCAGGAGCAGAAATCATGAAGTGGGCATCAAATGTCACTGGGGTCTGCAACCCTGTGCTCTGCCCATTCTGTGCACATGCATGTGGTGACTTGGCTCAGCAGGAAGCCAGTCCTTGGGCCCACAGGCTTAGTTAGGGTTTCCATTGCTGCAATATTAAAAAAAAAAAAAAAGAAAAGAAAAGACCAAAAAGCAAGTCGGGAAGCAAAGGTTTATCTGGTTTACACTTTGATTCAGCTGCTCATCACTGAAAGTAGGAAGTCAGTACAGAATCTCAAGCAGGGAAGGAACCTGGAGGCAGGACCTGAAGCAGAGGCCATGGCAGGTGCTTCTTATTGACTTGCTCCTCGTGGCTTGCTCAGCCTGCTTTTTTAGAGAACCCACACCCCCAGCCCAGGGATGGTACCACCCACAATGGGCTGGGCCCTCACCCAACAATCACTAATTAAGATAATCTCCCTCAAGCTTGCCTACAGCCCAATCTTATGGAAGCATTTCCTCAATTGAGGTCCATCCTTTCGGATGACTGTAGCTTGTGTGTCAAGCTGACAGAAGACTAGCCAGCACACCTCCCATTCCCAGGCATCCTTAGCTCCAAGGCTGCTTCTGCCTCATTGCCTCCCTTGGCATCAGGCAGGTCATCCACTTTCATCTCTCCTCACTGCTTCACGTTGACTCCTCAACAGTCCCACTAGACTTCAGCTCCCTAGCCTCTCTGTCTGTGTTACATTTCCACAAAGAATCTGACAGGCTCAACTTTTACTGTAATTATTAAGCACAATGAAGACAAGAGGAACCAAAAGAACTTGGCGGAACCTTATAATCAATGGTTACAGTTTGAACAAGCCCGGGGACATGACACACACCATATAAATGACATCAGACTCTCTGGACGTCAGAGTTTCTAAGGATGACCAGGATCCTCCAACATGGCTCCACAGGCACCGAGCTACTGCTGTCTATGTCCAGTGACACTGAAGAACAGCAAAGTGCCCGGGGCTTAGTCATCAGAAGATTGACATGTTTTAATGAGAAATGAAATTAAATCCAAACCTAAGCATTCTGTTCCTTGAAACAGTTATTTGAACTTGGATCTTGGATAGTAAGGTTAGCAAGAAAGATTGTCATAGAGAGTGACAAAAACCACACGAGTGTGAGAGTGACATCTTCAATCCACCTTGCGAGAAGCACTGAATACTGACACTTTCATCCAACCAAAAATGGAACACTAAAACCAACACACATCAGCAAATACACTTACATAGAAACTAAAATGAATGAATATGTTCTTAAAATTCTATTTCCCTATGAACTTACAGAACATAACACCAAAATAAGCAAGAACAATAGCTATCCTACTTTACATTTCTGTTGCCATGATAAAAACTCTGGCCAAATCCAACTGAGAAGAAAGGGTTTACTTGGACTATATCACCATGTCTCAGACCATGAACAAGGAAATCAGAGCAGGAATTCAAGGAAGGAACTTGGAGGCAGGAACCAAAGCAGAGACCACAGAGGGGCACTGCTTACTGGCTGACACCCAGACTCACAGTTCAGCTCCTTCCTTATACAGCCCAGTGCCCCCTGCCTAGGGATGGCACCTCCAACTGTGAGCTGGGCCCTCCTCCATCAAATACCAATCAAGAAAATGCCCCACCGACATGCCCAAATGCCAATATGATGAAAGAGATTCTTCAGTTGAGCTGTGTCCCAGGTGTGTCAAGTGGACAACCAAGTGCAGCCATCATAAGAGGTGTTTGGTTTGCTCATTTGTATGCGAAGTGTCTACATCACGTCACCCAAACACTATGACCTCAAAAATAGGTGGTACCCTAAGCAGCTCAGAGTGAAAAAGAAAATCTAAAACCATTAGGGAAGCCTCGAGACCTGTGTATTCCTGAGGCATTGTGAAGTTTGTGCTTGCTAAATATAAGCGATACGCTTGCTTAAATAGGAGATTATAAACATGAGACAATGGGGGTCCACGCACTCTTCGGGGCATGATGACTAGAACTTACACAAACATAGTTGAGACGTTGCCATGGCCTGTGTTAGAATCTATTCTCAAATCTGTGTTCTTTCATCAAGTATCTGAAGGCATATTAAGTAAATAATGCTGTCAGTTACAACAAAAGCTAACATGTAACAGAAAAATCTGTGCACCCCAAACCTCACAGTAAATAATGCTGTCAGTCACAACAAAAGCTAACATGTAACAGAAAAATCTGTGCACCCCAAACCTCACAGTAAAAATAATGCTTGTCAGTCACAACAAAAGCTAACATGTAACAGAAAAAATCTGTATGCACCCCCCAAACCCCACTTTCATAGAATGCATTTTATAGAATGCTCAGGATTTTAGCAAAAAGTGTGATAAGGAGAGAAAAATCTTGTAAAAACTCAAGCATGAAATGACATATATTTATAAATTGGAGCTCAGGAAATTTCATTTTTTATATTGTCTGTAACTTGAAGATTTTTGATACATGTATCAGAATCTTACAATATGCTAAAAAAGCAAAACAATACACTGTGCTGTATAATGCCATGAACTACAGAGAAAATTACCCACAACTTCTGCTGCTGATTTGTATGAAACAGGACCTTAAACGGTAACGTATAAGTTACGCATACATGTACACATAGATGTGCACGTTTCTTCATGAATGCAGCCGTTTAGGTTTTTTAAAAGTTAAACCAGCTATTTATCACAATGTTAAAAAAGGACACCAGAATGCAGATTGCTTTTCGAATATGTTATAAAACAAGGGTTTACTTAAGTACATTGGCTGTATTTGATCTCTGCTTATTATGAATTCAAGACAATTTAAAAAACAAACAAAACCAAAATGAAACGAACAAACAAAAAAACCCATAATAAGCTTACTTCACAGCTCACACTGGCCTGGACTTTGTGATCTTTCTGCGAACCTTCCACAGTGACGGAGTTATGAGGTATACTGTAAAGTCTGCTTTCAAGTCATATAATTACATTAGGTGAGATTCAGGGGTTGATTATAAAACTGGCCAACTTCAAAAACAGTCACATGAAATTTTAGTGTAATTCATCCTTACTTTAGAGAACACATTTCTAATGGCGGGAGAATATGAATCTACCTTCACTATGAAGAGTTAGATGTCACTGCAGGACATCAGCTGAAAAGTTAACATATTTCTCCTGAGAGATGAATGCTCATGTAATGTATAATCATAATAGCATGCCACATTTCTTATCTATAATAAGTATATCTACAATGAGTATAAACCACTAAAATTGCACGCATGAGTGTGTTCACAGCCATGGAGATACAATGTGTTTGCGTTTAGCTTACCTCTTTAGAGAGCCTGTCCTGTCAGCCTATCCCTGGCTTTGTAACTGCCAAAAATGGGGAATTTTTTATGATCTTGAGGAAAGGTCCTGACACTAGTCATTTTGTAATTACAATTCTGCTGAAATAAGTAAACGTTTTCAGAAACTGGGTTATAATCTTCAAAATCAACCAACACCTTAAGCCATCTTTTCTACCTTGCATGAAGGTACACATACGGCCTGTGCAGAATCAGAACTTATTCATCAACTGTACTCTTTTCTACATGTAACTAGCTGGCTCATTTTCCTTAAACCAAGAATGCTAGCACTTTAAACCCTAACTCATATATTTCTTAAATCA
>JAMJFZ010003959.1:0-43471 GCA_026225945.1 Cricetomys ansorgei
TTGAGAACGACATCCTGACACCAATCTCTGACTCATTCACAGGCACACGCTGTGATACAAACCCAATCACAGGTACTACATAACACACAGAGACACAACACACATCAAAAGATAGGTAGATAGATAGATAGATAGATAGATAGATAGATAGATAGATAGATAAAAAAAATTAAGAAGTAATAAATTTGGCTATGCCCTTTGACTTTGATATTTTAGGATAAAAACAGAGCTATGTTTTCTCCCACAGAACTAAAATCAGAGGATTACATCATCATTTCAGGAACCTCTGAGTCATGTTATTCATATTATAGCAATATTTTTTAAAGTATGATTTTTAGAGAGTAATCTGTACATCAGTTTTAATTTTAATAAATGATAACTTACTTTCAGGCCTGGCACTAATACTATAATATTAACATTTACTCATTCCGGGCTTTGTAGATATACTAGATATGTTGCTTCATTCAACAATACTTAACAAGTCAGGCATTATCATTTTTCTCCTGAAGAACAGTCAGAGAGATTAACCCAAGTATCCTCTAGCTGTCAGGTACCCTGATCTGCTGCCTCAGGCTCCATCCTCACACATCACCTGCAGAGACGGAGAGTGTAATTCACTTGCCTTCTTCCTTCTGCTCCTCTTTCCTTGCATTTCATGCTCTTCAGAGTATTGTTATAAGTGAGTACTCCATGTAGCCAAATGTGATATTCTAGGGAGTTTCCTTTATCAAGGATTTGAAGACTGACAACTGAATTCTGTATAATGCTGCTGAAGCTATGGGTATTGATTTCAGTTTGGCTTTCCTGTGACCCGGCCACAGGGCAGTAACTGAAAGTCTTGTATTCATGAAACTTACATTTACCTGAATTAGTAAAAGGTAAAGCTGACATTCAGTTGTGCTAAATAGGGTATCTACCTGGCCAATGCCAAGAAGCTCTTCTGACTTAGTTGCTAAATACTTTATTTGTTTCTATATAATACTCAGATATCAAAGATTTCTTTCATTTTGTTTTAATTTCATGTTGAAATTTTAAGTACAGCAATTGGCCAACTTATCCCTGGAGAGAGATTGGCTGCTGCCCTCCCAAGGGCAGCAGAATCCTCAGCAATCCCTGAGGAGAGAGCAGACCTCCTACCCACCATTCCTCAGAATTTAAGTGTAGAGCCATGTAACAAACCTTTTAAAATCCCGTCTGTATGAGTTCTGCAAGAACACTAAGTCATGCAACTTTGAGACATATTTGGGGGACCCAGCAGATTCCATGTCTTCTGATTCAGGCTCTGTGAGCTCCTAAGAGTGCTGGTCAGTTGACTCTGTAGGGTGTGTTCTCCTGGTGTCCTCAATTCCTCTGGTCTCTGTAGTTTCTCCTCCACCTCTTCCGTAGGGTTCTCTATACTTTGTGTGGCACTGGGCCTCTGTATCTGCTCCCATCAGTTGCTAGAGGAAGCCCCTCTGATAAAGATTCAGCTAAGGACCCATCTATGAGAAGAGCAGGATATCTTTAGAAGTCATCTCCTGTCTATCCAGTCTCTATTTCCTGTCCTGTCTTGGAATTCGGTCACAGTTTCCCTCCTTTAGCATGGGGTACTGCCCTTGCATTGTTCCCCTAGATCTTGTAGAGAGGGTAGGTCATAGGTCAAAGTTTTTGTGCCTGGGTTGGTAACCCATTCCCACCACTGGAAGCCTTGCCTGGCTGCAGGAGATGACTCATTTGGGCTCTCTATCCCCCATTACTAGAGATCTTCACTAGGCTCTCCTTCATTGGTTCCAATGAGTTTTCATTGCAGTAGTTCTCCCAATTTTCCCCTAAATGTCCTCCAATTCTGTTCATCTCTCCATATATTCTCTTCCTCCATCCCTTTCCTCCATCTATTCTCTTCTCTTCCCATTCTCATCCTTCCCCATCCCACCTGCATCATCTGTTCTATTTCCCTTTTACCAGATAGATTCTTGTGGATTGCAGCACCTTGGTCTTTTTAAAAGTCAGTTTTAAACTCAGGTTTCGTAAAAAAAAAAATAATATATATATATATATATATATATATATAGATATAGATATTACCCTGTGATGTAATGATAAAAAGAATAGACTACAAAGCATAAGGACTGGACTGTACAAAAATCTGCACATTGATAAGGAACAAAAAAGTACCTGCAAATTCTTCTTCCCCTGTTGTACTGGAGATTGAACTTGGAGCCCTCTGCATGATAGGTAAGGGTCCTACCAGTGAGATACATTCTCAACCCTCCACAAAGTCTTTAAAGAATGGTTTCCTTCAAGAGAGTTTTCTATTTATCTGATTTTCTATATTACTTAAAATGAGATATTTAAGTACACCTTAATAAAAGGTATATTTGACAAAGATCACTTCTATAGAAAATGACTAACTGTAAGGCACTTCGGTTATAAAAGTTGATTAGATTTAGAATTCACCATCTGTTTTAGAAAGTCTGCAGGCCATACACATTTAGTGTTTTCCTAGGATCACTACAGTGCTTGGAAATAGCTGTGTTCTCAGCTAAAATGTATTATAACTAAAGACATGCAGTAGGACAGGCTACTGGCAAAAAATCCAGGAAGACTCAGAAAATCCATGAATAGGGTTTTTTGTGCTCCTTGCATGAAAGAGCCAATGTCTTTTGGCTCTTTAATAGAATCAGGAAAAGTGTAGTGATATGTGTGCCATATTTCTTCCCAGAGAAGCCACGTGACTCCCAGCACCAGTGAGCAGGCGCTCTATGCTTATCACTCATAGAAACCTGTCCTCCACAGTCACTGCAATTCAATGACCAAATTCTAAGCACAAAACAACTGTTTTAAGGATGAAAAATCTAACTTTATGGGCCCACTGGACCATTGATAAAGCGTGGGAGCTTTGTATCTTGGTATATAGTCTTACCATCATATTACCTTGTTCATTTTAATGAGTGTACAGTTTTTTCTTGTTATAGTTATATTTTGTATCTTTCTTGTGCTTCAGGATTTTGGAAAATGTTTTAATGTGTTTCCAGAGAGGACATTCAATTCTTTTGATTGAAGGTTATGAAGCTAAAGAAAAAGAGAAAATATTGGTAATATCACATGAAACTTCTAATTTTCTAGTTCATGGCTTAAGATAACAAAATAATAGTTGCATTGAAGGTTATAATACATTTGCTGGTGCAGGGTTGATATATTTGACAAAGATTGTAGATAGGATTACTTGTTCTTTAAAAAAACATTTGAAGAGTTACAAAAAAATGGAACCAAGAAAACATCAAGAACAACAGATGTGATATGAAAGAAAAACAATTATAAAAGTTAACATTTTTAAGGATAAGCAATAAAAGCAATAAAGACAGTTGCAAGAGTGTTTCTATATATTTATATGCTAGTGAACAAAATATGAGTAATGAGAACAATGCATTTTAATACTGAATATAGGCATACAGCTTGACACTTTCAAAACTTGCCAAAAGGATATGTGAAATGTTTCTAGAGAGGTGAAAGGCTGAGTCTTATGTATTAAATAGGGAAGCAGAATGGCACTGACATACGCCTATGAGAATGGAAGTGTTTTATCCGTGGAATCAGGATGAAATAGGAAAGTGAGAGTGTAAAAGCAGTCATCTGGCAGCAGAGCTAGAGTGACCAGCAGGTTGCTTTCACTTGTGTGCTGGGAAAATGTCCAGGGTCAGCAGGGCAGGTCCCTCACTAATTCCTTTGAAACTCCACTGTGCTATGAGCAGGGAACCCAGTTACTAACCCTTTGATAACTTATTGTTTAAATCAAGGAATAAAAAGTAAGGTATTGATGCTAAAGCAAAAGTAAGTAATAAAATCATAACGTAATAAAAATAAGACCTTGTGTATATAACCATGTTTTATAAATTATACAATCTATGGTGTGTGTAATAAATACAAACAAGAATAAAATAGAACACAGTGTGCTGGTCCAATCATGAACTTCCTGTTGAATAAGTTCTGATTGAGTGCCGAGAAAGACTAAGAAGATGGAGTGTAAATTCAAGTCAGTGCCCATCTTCAAGCACCTCACACATGAAGCAGGCAGTCACAGTCATGACCAGCAAGAGTTCATAATGGTGAGGTGCTCTGAAGTGGAAGGAGATCTCAAATTAGTGCAGACATTTATGAAATGTTAGGGTAGGATAAAGCGGAGACTACAACTGAAGTACATATTAGACTTCAAAATGCAGAGGCCAGAACAAATTGAGATTACTCACCTACCCCAAGACAATAGAAAATTAATTTTAGTCATGCTCCGTGTAGGGAAATTAACATCGAAAGATTAGCTATGCTGCTTGTACAAGACATTAGAATGTTGAGTTGGTAAAACTACTCAACTAATTGTACTGATCTCCCCATCACACCCAGTATGAGCCGTGTGAAACTGTGAAGACAGGATTTGGATAAGGAACTAACCACCAGGTCAAATTTTCATTAACTTGTTCATCCATCCTTTAAAGCTTTGCCATTTTGAATATGTGACACACTGTGTGAATCTATAGTGATGTGTTTAAGGAGTAAACTGTGAGCCCTGACTTCATAAAGTCCCACATTCCATTGACTGTAAAGACACACGAGCAGTTGCAGTTGAGTGTGATGAGTTCAGTAAGAGCACACACAGCATCGGGCAATAGTTGAGAGTGAGAGGAACTGTAGCAGCAGGGACGATGGAAGGTGACAGAATTGTTTTAGTGGAATTCATTTTTACGTTAATTCCAGAATGAATTGCTTATTGAACACCTAACCATTATTAAAGTACTTTAGAAATAAAGGAGAACCACATGACATGGGATATATAAAAGTAGGGTTGTAGCAAACTATAAATAGCTCCACCTGGCATACTGTTATCAATTATGCTTGCCTGTCTGTGAGGCCATGTACCTGACAGGGAGCTGTGACATAGTTCAGCACTGATTGGAAAAACACACAGCATGAATGTAGAAATGCTCTCAAAGCTGGGGTGTGTAACTGACACATTCACAGAAAATAAAACAAAGCATGATTTCTATGGACAGATATAGCAAGTCAAGTATAATAACTTTAATTATTATCAGCACTAATCATAAACCTATGTTCAAATGAGTTAATATGGACTTTTAGAGCCCTTCAATAGCATCAAAATACAAATGATTTGTTATGACAAAGCTTGAGACAGAAGCAAAGCTATATACATGTAAGACCTATGACTTATTTTCTTTGGAATAAATGTGAAATCACTTCAGAATGGGCAATCAGCAATTTTCACTGTAGTCTCTACCACCAAGACTCAATTGGCATAATGTGCCCAGTACTGGGTATCATGGATATTACATGTTAAAATGAGAGTTACAGTGTCAGCAGCTTAAAGACTAGAAATGCCTTAAGGAGCAAGTAAGATAAAGAATGTGACTTAAAAGAGAAACCATGGAAACAGATGCAGATGGCCATGAGGCATCCTCTGCAGATGATTAGGAGGCACAGGGCAGATATCCTAGTAGGCATCTGTGTGGTCATAAGAAGTCTGGACTACTGCAATAATAAGATTAACTTCAGGTCCTCAAGTAGACAGAAGTGGACCCTTCTTAGAGATGAGTGACTCCCCAGAAAGATTAAGGCGAAGGGTAAGACAACATGCTCTGCAATGCTAAGAGATAAGAGCAAGGTGAGACTCCATCGCAGGTGGTAATGGGACAGGAGGAAGACAGCTGAGTGTGCATATGTACAGGGCTGTGACGTCAAGCAGAAGCCTTGGCCTTGACCTTGAAGGACTGGGATGGAATTGATAGCAATGGAGAGAAAGCCATCATTTTGCAGTGTCTTTATTTTTTCTCCCTAGAGTAGGTTCGGCATCTTCATAGTCTATAAGTGGGATTGACTTTCTCATCTGGGAAAGTTAGAATTATAGAGCTGATCAAGTTGCAGAAATAATTCATTATCCTGAAACTCTATTGTGTAATCGACTTATTACTGGTGAAACTCATTAATGGAGGAGTCTCCCAGGAGTTAATCATGGCGCTAGGTCAGAGGGTGGGAATGAATGGAGCTAGCTTTGTGGACAAGAATTCATATTTCAAAACAAGCAATGGAGATGCACTGATATTTTCAAGCTAGCAAGAATTAGACTAAGTTCTAAAATGAGAGCTAACTGAAGATGAAAGGCTAAAAGCCCTATTCAAGGGGTGAAAATAGTCAAGGCAGATGGGCCAGCTCACAACATTTCTTCAAATCTATTCCATGAACTATATGTGAATATATGAAATATATTACCCGAGCTACTCAAATACTTTCTGAGATGAGAGAAATAATTTGTCAAGAAAATTCAAATCAGTTTGGAACAAAAACACTAAATAATATAGGCAGGCAGTTTGACTGCATTTTGAGTGAATTGCTAAAAAACACATAGAAACAGAATATACAGATATTTACATGAAATAATTATCAAGCAAAACCCAGTTTTAAAAACCAGCTATAGCAGTTCTTCATCTCATCACCCAGCTGTACAACTCCAGGGTTTGAAGGTTATATTGTTTGCTTATTCTGATACTACCTCTAATCTAGCAAATTTCAGTGTTAACACATTAAAAAATCACCCTGCATCTCAGTGTTTTCCCAAATATCTCTTTTCTCCTATGTGTATACTTGTGTTGTTATGTATGTGTGAGTGTATGTGTGTGTGTTTATGTCTGTATGTATGTCTGTATGTATGAGGGCATGTGTGCATGTTTATATATGCAAGTATATATGTGTGTATATGCATATGTGGATTTGTGTGTATGTATTTTATGTGTGTTATGTGTACACATTTGTGATTGTATATATATGTATTTGTGTATAAGTGTCCACATGCTTTTATTTTGTCTGTACATGTGTGCACATGTATATTCATGCATGTACACATATTTGTGAGTTTATGTGTACATCTGTGTATATGTGGGTATACATGTGTGTGAATCTAATATATGAATTATTATATGGAGACATTTGCACATTCATGTTTATTAGCTATTCACAATAGGATCAGCTTGCATGCTCATCAGCAAATTACTGGATAAAGAAAATATGTTGTGTGCCAGGGAGGTAGCGCCATAAACAACACACCTGCCATACAAGCATGAGGACCTGAGTTCAGATTACAGCTCCCATATGAAAAGCCAAGCATGGCAGCTCCTGCTGATCCCAGAACTGGAGATATAGAGGCAGGAAGATGGTGGGACTTACTGGCCAACCAAAGTAGCCAAATCAATGAGCTACAAGGTTAACGAGTGATCAGGTCAAAGTCAGGCAGAGAGTGATCAAAGGAGACACTCCTCACCAACCTCTGACTTTCATATGAACATGCAAGCAATTAGTGATTCACTTGAACACACACACATACACACCACATACATACAAACACACACACATACATACCACACACATACAAGCACACACACACACACGAGAGAGAGAGAGAGAGAGACGGGGGGATGGAGGGAATGTGTTTTATGCATACACAATGTAGGTTTATTCACCGTAAAGAATAATAAAAAAATATGTTACATGCAGAAAACTAAATGGGACCAGACATCATCATGCTGAGTGAAGTAAGCCAAACTCACATAAGTGAGATTTCATTCACATGTTGAGTCTAGCCATTATATACAAACACAGAGCAAGGCTATGCTGGGGCACGGTGAGGGGGGTGGGTGATCTAGAATAACAGAATTTGAACTGAGTGAATTTTAAAATCACATTACTGCCACAAGGTGGTGCCACAGCTGTAACTGTGGTAACTAAAGGATTCTTCCAGCATTTTCTCTGAATTTACATAATTTTGCATTATGCTTATTCTTGCTATTGTAACTTGAAGTTCTAGCAAAATTAAGTCATTTATGTGTGCTGAGCAAAGTGTAACCTCCCCGACAGTAACCTTAGCATGTCGAGGTTCTACCACATTTTTTAGCTGCTTTTATTTCGTTCTTTGGAACAATATCCTATGATTTACTTAACAAGCTGAATCACTGGCTAGTAAGATGAATTTTAATTTTTTGAGATAAAATTAGCTTAATGTGGATATAGCATTATAAAAAGCACCTTTGAGCAGTGATCTTTGTGTACATAGACAGGGATGTCCAGCCCAATTGTCCTGTTGAATGCTCTGGTTATCTAATCGCCAATCTACATTTGTAAATTTCACTTTTTTTCAGATCACTGTTTCTGAATATTTGTCTTTTAAAAATATTGCTACTCGACATAAACATGATTTTAATTGGCCTTTTACTGTTAAATTTACTATTACTTAATAATAGTCAGTCATGCAATCTGTGGCAATGTTGAAGATGTTTAAAAACCTGTAGAATGTTGCCATAGCTTGATTTAATGAATTATCTGTTCATATAACATTGGTCATTTTCCATTTTTTTAAGGGCAAGTGTATGAATGCATCAAAGGTTTTATAAGCTATGAGTAAAAGTCACGAACTTTATGTGTTGAGAGTTTTCCCTAGATTTATCACTCATTAAAAAGTTTCATTTTTGAAATAAGGCTTTATTTTCAGGTGATGAAATATGAGTGTTTGGGTAAGATTTTTTTCTTTTTCTTTTCTTTTCTCTCTCTCTCTCTCTCTCTTTCTTTCTTTCTTTCTTTCTTTCTCTCTTTCTTTTGTTGTTGCTATTGTTTTCTTTTACCAGTAAAAAGTAGACCTGGAAAGATGGCTCACTTACTCCTTAGTTACTCCTCCTGCAGAGAAGACTGGTTCTGTTCCCAGGACCCACAATGGGCAGCACACAATTGCCTGTATCTCTGGTTCCAGGAATCCAAAGCCCTCTGCTGGCTTCAGCAGGAGCCTGTGCACACTTGGTTCACTTAAATTCATTCAGGTGTGCACACAAACATATAAATGTTTTAAATAATAATACATCCTTAAGAAAATAAGAAGTTTATTTCTTCTTTAATAATTTGAAACTTTAGCCTTGTCATTTTCTAGCTCAAATATACCTAGTCTTGTATTTGGATAGTTATATTCTGTTCCGAAGTTGACCAAAAGTTTAATATACTCAAATGCACTTGTTCACAAAATTTTCCTTGCAACACACACTAGAGTTAGATATGAGGGTTTTGCCTGAAGTCTTGTGTCCACATTGGTGAGTGGCTTCCTTCTAAGGATTCATTTTTCTTATTTCAAATTCAGCATTTCAACTACCCTTCTGCACAACTGTGGTTTGAGATGAAATTAGATTTTCCCTTTCTGATGTGATTCCTTCTCAGCAGCGCAGGAACAGTCCAGCTGCAGCAGCTTCCCATGCCAGAATGGCGGCACGTGCATCGGCGGGAGAGCCAGCTTCATCTGCGCTTGCCGGCACCCTTTCACGGGTGCCACCTGCACTGTGAAGACCGTGGAGGAAAATGCTTCAGCACCAGGTACGAGTGTCACCTTCTTATGGTTCTCAGTGTCACATGGAGGCACATTCTGGAAATGTTTGTGAAAGACCATCTGTGCCTTCTTCACTTGGTTTTTATGTTTTCTGCACTTCCGTGGACTGGTGTTAGTTGGTGTACATTTACTGTGAGAGTGCAGCACTCCTGGCCCTGAGGCTGCTCAGCCTGAAAGGGTATTAGCAGGCGTCTGACACCTGAGTTTGATGCTCAAATCCCACAGGGAAAGGAGAGATTTAAATCCCAAAAGCTGTCTTGTGTCCTACACACACACATACACTCACACAATACACACACACACATATACACATACCACACACATACACACACTACACACACACACAGATATCTACACACACATACACACACTACACACACATACATACATACACATACACACACATATACATATACTACACACATACCACACACACATACACGCACACATACACATACACACATACCACACACACATACACGCACACATACACATACACACATACTACACACACATACACACATACCAGACACACAGATACACACACATTACACACACACACATATATACACACTCACTACACACACACATATACATATACCACACACATACACACACACACACATTCACACACTACACATAGAACAATGATAAATTTTAATGTAGCACTCCTGACTTTTATACAAGAAAAACGTATGTACAATATAAAAATATATATTATTTATCTTTATTATTTATTATAAATATTATATTATATTATTTATTTATATAACTTATTATATAATTATCTCTAATGGCCACAGAATATTTCAAATCAGGCTTTACCTATTTCTTGTATTCAAGAGTACATTTAGTCCATTTTTATCTTTCCTAATTATATGTGGCACTAACTATATAGAAACCTACTTTTGCCTGCTTCTCCTTGGTGAGCATGGCTTCTCTTTGCTTCAGTCTGAGCCTCTAGAAATTAACATGGGGAACTTGTGTCTCCATCCTGGAGGTTTCAGTTCCTGAAGGGCATTCTGGCATCCCATAATAATCACATAGTACTCCCTTTATCTCAAGGGAGTGCAAAGCAGTATGCAAATTATGTCAGACGTCACAATCACCCTGACCTAAATGGAGAAATTGAGGCTCCAGAAGACTGGGTGTTTCCATATACTTTAGCCTACAGTGGAGACAGGCACTGAGAGACATAGGGATTGCTCAGTGTGTTAGAGAGCTTTGTGCTTCTGCTAAGACTTTGTGGGACTGAGATAAAATGTGAACTCTAGGAAGAAAGACAAGATAAAACCCTGAAAAATAACTCTTGCCATGTTTTCCCTTGAACAGATTTTTCCAGAGGATCTTACAGATACGCTCCTATGGTGGCCTTTTTTGTAGCTCATACTCACGGAATGACAACACCTGGTCCGATCCTGTTTAATGACCTAGGCGTCAATTATGGGGCTTCATATAACCCGAGCACTGGCAAGTTCAGAATTCCATACCTTGGAGTGTACATATTCAAATATACTATCGAGTCATTCAGTGCCCATATCTCAGGGTTTTTAGTGATTGACGGAATAGACAAGCTTCGATTTGAGTCTGAAAATCCTGACAGTGAAATACACTGTGATAGAGTTTTGACTGGGGATGCCTTATTTGAATTAAATTATGGACAGGAAGTGTGGTTGCGTCTTGTAAAAGGAACCATTCCAATCAAATACCCGCCTGTAACCACGTTTAGTGGTTACTTGTTATACCGCACCTAAGGTTGTCTGAGAGGTAGACTGTCAACTTCGTTGCAAAGCTGTCTCTATTTTTATTTAATCTTGCATGCACATCTGCTCTGTTGTGGCATTTCTACACTAAATGAGAAATATCTTATAAAAGTCTGAATGTTTGTTTTAGAAAAGGATTTGGGTAGCCTATGCAGGAAGGGAGCCTTTCTCCTAAGGGAATGCAGAGGCCCAGAAACCAGATGCATATGCTACGCTCCTTCACTGTGAATCTTTCCTTTGTAGAATAAAATGCCAACCACGCAATATTGCCAGTCACAGCAGACTTTCCATGGAAACTTAAATTTTGTTATATTCTGTGTATATAACCATACAACAAGAATTTCCTAGAGTAATAAACTCAAATAAATAATTCAAATGCATAAAAGCCTCATGTTCCAACTTTCATTTTGCTTTACTGTTGAGTTGATCAGTTTTTATATACTAAAATTTGCCTTTGTATTCAAAATTGAGAAAAGCAAAGTAGAAATACAAAACATGCTTAAATACTCTCTTTCTGAAATTGGAAAGTGGAGAAATACCTGACGACTATTTGGACACTTACACATGAGTGTACAGATTTCAGTGTGCATTGTTGTTCTGTCTCCATCACATAACACAGTGAAGACAAACACAGTGCTTTTAACTCATATTCTTCTATTATGCTGTTGCTTGGGAAATTGGCCTTTTTTTGTGTGTGCGTTCTTAGTCTTAGTAATAAAGGAATTTAAAGATAGACTCTGAAGGAAGCTAAGGTGCCATTTCTTTAGAGTTTGAGCAGAAGTGACAGTTGTACATTTGTGCAGCTGCAGGGAGGAGGAAGATCAGGAAAAAGGGAAGAAATCCCTTTTTACATTTTTTGTCTGTGTGTATGTGTGTGTGTGTGTGTGTGTGTGTGTGTGTGTGTGCATGTGGTGTGCATTTATATACATGCATGTTTTTGTACAAGTGTAAGCATGCATATGGAAGCCCCAGGGTAGTGCTGGGAAACACCCCTATTCACTTTCCGCTTTATTCATTGAGGCTGAGTCTCTCAATCAAACACAGAGCTCTAGAACATGGACAGTTTAGCCTTCTTGCTCTGGGGTTCCTCTGTCCGTGGAATTACAAACAGGAAGCCACATCCAACTGACATCCTGGGGGCCCTGAGCATCCAATTCTGGTCCTCACTTTTGCTCATTGAACTCTAACTATGGAACCATTTCCTCAGCCCGTCATCCTTTTTTGGACTCAAGAAAACCAGCACGTTCAGCCATGGAGGTCCGGAAGTAGATACATATATATATATATATATATATATATATATATATATATATATATATATATATATGAAAGTAGAGGGCTTCAGAGAAAGGATGAGAAAGCCCAGAGTGAAAGAGAAACATTTTCAGGCTTTTGACTAATATCCAAGAGGTCACCATTTAGAGTATAATTGAAAGAGGCACAGTTCCTCCATGTCACCAGCAGCAGCAGGAGGACTGCTCTGAAGCTTTGGGAACCCAGTATGGCCAAACCAGAACTCTCAGCACTGACACTGAAACTTTCAGGACTATAGCTCGCAGAGTTGAAAATTTTTATTGAAGATCATTTAGAATAAGTTTAATGAAGACGATTAGGAGAAGAGGGAGCCTCAGAAAAAAGTAAGGTGGGTGTGCCAGACAGCATGGGTATGTGCTTCTCAAGGAAGAGTAATGTTGGTGATTTCCACAATATCATCTGTGAGATTTTGGTGGAGTTTGAAGGTATGATCTCAGACCTGGGTAGTCCTCATCACTGTGAGCACCATCTGGCAGGATTACAATTGATAAGATAGAAGTCTTCCTCATAGGGATAAGAAGGTAGGATATTATTACTGTAAGGAAGGTCAATTGTTGGGGAAGCTTATTTTTAGTTATGTTTGAAATTGTTTTATGCACTGCTGGGTGAGGGGCTAGCCTAGGTCTTGGCATTCTGTATTGTTTGCAGATGTTGGATTTCTGTGGGGGTGTTGTTAATTGCTTATGATCTGCACGTGGTATCAATAGAACAACTGAGGCACTCTGAAAGAATTAAAAACACTGAGCTCAGAGCTCAGCGTTCCACTGTTGATTATGGGGTTGGCCAGGATGGTGGTTCCCTCCAATGAGGTCTAGTAGAGTCTTCACCTATGAGAATGCCTCCCTGTCTTCTTGCTGACCTGCACCATAGATGTACTACTACAGTCAACATCTTCTTTTTTTTATTTTTATTTTTTGAGAGTTTCAACCAATCTCTGAGGAAAGGAAAAACACTGCACTAGGGCAAGGTTTGGGAACTATAAGTACATTATCTCATTAAGGAGACAATTATTCCTCCCATCTTCTTACTGTACCTTCCCTGAATCACTTTCCTATCAGATCTCCTAACAAGGTGATAGACTATCTGGAATAACTCTTAAAGGAGGAGACAGTAAGATGCAGCGTTCTAAGTTTTGGGGCAGATCAGGATGTCATATGTCCAGCTAGGGCCAGAGGTAGAACTCAGATTTCATTCTTTTCACCAGGAGAAAATAGCTTTTCCTCAATGGGCCTCAGCAAAGCTCTGGCTCCCACCACCCTTCCATAGAACATGTCAAATCCTCAGGAAGGGAGATTCTGAAGTTTTCCACCATATTAGGAAAGTGGGAGGTGACTATGGGTGGGTGGGGGGGATTCATCCTCAAAGTCCTCAAGGCTGCTAATGTGCAGATCCACCTCACTCTCATGAAAGGGTAAGTACAAATATGTATGATGCAATGCATTCTGGGATGCTTACTATTTGCATACAGGGTCCCATTGACTACAGTAACACATGGCATGTAGGGAGGAGTCATGTCAGCTGCAATGAAGCTACTATGATTATATTTAGAATAACACTTTTTAGAATAATATACTCTCTTCATATTTGCTAAAGAATTTCTGATACATTCTCATGAGTAGTAATCAAAAACAGTGATATCTTTTCATATCGCCATCATTTCTCATGGATGTATTGTCATCCTCTTTCTACCCATGAGAAACAGAGGCACACAGAAAATGAGAAATGTTTTCAGGGTAACAAAGAATGAATGTCTGGACGGAGGATAAACTTTTGTTGTTGTGGTTACTTGCTTGTTTTTTTGAGACAGGGTTTCTCTGTTGTAACTCTGGCTGTCCTGGAACTCACTGTGTAAACCAGGCTGGCCTCGAACTCATAGAGATCCACCTACCTCTCCTTCCTGAGTGCTGGGACTAAAGGCTTGGGTCACCACCACCTGGCTGACATTTTTAAAATTTCAATAAGTACTAGCTGGTTGATTTTTAAGTATCTCTACCAACCTGTAGCCTATTAATATAAAACTGTCACACATATCCTCATCAAACATCAAAAAAGTTACCAATCTTTAAAATTGCATTTTCATGTAATAGATGCTTGAAAGTATTTTGAAATTTACCAAAATTTTAAATCATATGTCAATACCTAGAATATACATGAATGTCCAAGTATCTTTACTGTGGTAGCTCAAAGCCCAACAGACAAGTAGAAAACTCTATGAATCCATACAGTGGACAAATACCAATTAATGAAAGGACAGACACATTACAACACAAATGATTATCAATATAGTGATGCAGAAGACTGCTAACTACAGCCAATTCTACAAGTGAGGTTTGTGAGTTTGAAGGCCCAAGACACACTCAGAGCAAATTGGGGCTATAGGGAGGAATGTAAGCTAGGAGCTGAACCCTGAAAACTTCACTGATTTCTCCCCGATTGTGTATAAATCAGTGGTTTTTAAGAACATTCAGAAAGAGAAGACATTCTGCAGTCCCTGACTAAAAATTTACCATAGTTAAAATGTTCTTTCCTTTGTTATTTCAAATAGTGAGTAAACAGACATTTTTTTTTCCACATGTGTTTTCAGTATCTGTGTCAGTAATGTCAATGCTCTGCTTTTCTGTATTGGAAAGCAAGGAAGAAAATCACTCAACAGGCCTGGTTTAGCCATGAATTTTATAATTAAGTAACTGACATGTAGAACTAACTGGGATTTTGGTGTTTGGAATTTTAACAATTAACATTAATTATTGTTTACATTTATGGAATATAAAGTTAGATAACACTGTCACCAATAGCTAAGAAGTAATACACTTACATTAAGTTGCTTGGACTTTCTTGGTCATGTTTTAAAAGTTAACAAGTATAATTTATGCAACTTTGACTTGTCTTTCTGCCATGGTAAATTTATTCATGTAGTAGAAAAGGCCAGCACAGGGTTTAAAAAAGACTTCTTGATGTTAAGAGAAGGACTTCTATGGAAATAGCTGGCTTCTTTCTCCTCCCTCTCCCGATTCGGTCACACAGAACCTCCTCATGCCTTTCTGTGCAGCAAGCTGCAGAGAATTTCCCAGACCTTGACTGCTGGTATCATCCTCTCATCTATGCTTAATGGATAATATGACAGGTATTACAAATCCCTATAACATAATCTAAAAGCAAATATCCCAATAGTCGTTACAAAGGTGGCATGAGGTTACCGACACAGCTCCCAGAGTCGGGAAGGTGTTCACCACAGCCTGCTTCTTGCAAGTTCCAGAAGACCAGAGGTTTATCTTATTAAATACTCCTTTTCCTTCTGTGCCTTTGACCGAACTTGTAGTCTAGGGGTTGAGATTCCATACTTTACACCCCTTTGTTGGGACTGGAGGGGTGACACATCAGTAAAGAACACTTTTTGCTCTGGCAGAGGACCTGGTTCAATTCATAGAACCCATGTAGCAGCTCACAACCATTTAACTGCAGTTCTAGCAGATCTGGTGTCCTCTTCTGACATGTGAGGGCTCCTGCATAAACATGGTGTACATACATGCACCCAGGCACACACATACACATTAGTTAATTAATTAATTAATCGAACAAGTAAATAGTAAAAGCCATCTGTGCCTAAATTTGTTCTTCCTTACACTATTTTACCACTGAAAAGGAACGATATCTCATTTCAGAAGAATGAGCTAATTTTATTTAGATATAAACAAATGATTCAAATATGTTTTGAATAAAAAAATGATTCAAAAATGCAGATTTTCTTTTGGTTGGCTATTTAATCTTGAGTTTGTTTTGACTATTTGTTCAAGAAGTAAATATACTATTTAAAAGAAATCTAATTTGCATATGTTTTGGTTAAATTATACAAATATATATGTTGTGTTTTAATACTGTATTTATATAAAATGCCATTTTATATTATGTATGCTCATTAAATATTTACATAGCATTTTTATATAACAAATTATCACTCAGGCTTATGTGTTATTTACCTATTATGAATCTAGATACATATGCATATGCAACTCACATGCTTTATCAGACACTTCCAGCTGAGTCTGGACAACGTAGGTGGGTCCCTGAGCTCCTTCCTTGAAAACTACAGCTTTATTAGTGTCTTCTGCCTCGTGCTAGACAGTGAGTGGTCCCATCATCATCAAAGCCAATTTCAAACGTAGCAAAAGTTTCATCAATCAAAAGTATTTAGGTCCCATCTGTCTTTATGGGGTACTCATGAGACTCAGTAGAGTGAAAGGTAGTTCTGCCTTGCCAGTGATCGCTGTTTAGTCAAGTGGCCCCTGGACTTTGCACACTGGCTGCGTCAGTCCTGAGAAGATTATTATGCACCGTCCCTCAGTGCCTTTACGGCAGTTCATTGAGACTTCCCCATGAACATTGCTACAATCCAACAGCAGTGAATCTGCATTCATTTTGTATCTCAATTAGATACAAAACTCTGGGGAAAATCCAGACTTGGGAGGTTTTATGATTTACACATGAATTCCCTCATAGGTTGTGAAGGCCCAGGTGTTTGTTTGGGAGGTGTTGTGTTGGCAGTAGTGGTGACAGTTTTGTTTTCATTTTTTGCTTTGTGTTTGATTTTCTAACACAAGGTCACAATATATCCTAGGCTTGGCTCAAGCTTGCTTCCTCCTGCCACAGCCTCCTGTGTTTGATTTGACCATAAAGCCCTAACACCAAGGTCACACGATTGTCTTCATGGCTTATATCCTAGGACTTGGCTGGCTTACAGCTTGCTTCCTCCTGCTCTCTTCTCCCTTACAGGCCTCCGCCCAGTGTTCGCAACTAGGAAGCGCTGGCTGAGACAGGAGATCACAAATTCAAGGCCATCCCGGGTTGCATAAGGAGTTCCAGGAGAACCATAACCATAGTGAGGCCCTTGTCTCTCTCCCACACAGAGATTACTATCCCGTAATGAAGGTTCCATGTGTATAGTTCCCTCTAAATGTAATTTCATCCTAAAGACGTTACCTCCAAATCACGTTCTATTGGAGTGAAGTTTTAATACACAGAGTTCTAAAGGGAGCAAACATGTCATCCACAGAACCAGGTTCCAATAGCAGTGTTCCAAATGGCGTCCTAAAATCCTGTTCTCGTAATTGTGAACTGTTCACATACACTATATCCTGGGTATAACAGGCCGCCTCGTTACTTGAATTGACACAACTCTACTCGACTCCCATTAAAAATAACACTGAAAACGCTAAGTGATGTGATCTAGGGGTTGGTGTATTTTTCAATGTATTACTCCAATTCGGTTACTCAGGTTTTTGTTTGAGGATTTTAAGTAAAGTTACCATGAAGTCGGCTCAACAGTGAAGATATCACACCACACAGCTCACCAGAACGTGCCTTCTCAAGACTGCTGAACTTCACTTGCTGTCACTATTATTGAAGAAATTGGTTTAGACCAGAATACCAACAAAGACAAATAATTTTTAATTTTTTCTGTTTTTATAATATATTTCTCATTTATGCCTGCTGTCAACATGATCAGAATCAGCCTCTTAATTGTGCACAACATGTATATAAAGACTACTGTTTGCCCATTTTGTCATCTACATGAAATTTGTGGATTAAGAATGACAAACATTTGTCAGAAAACGTATATAGGGAAACATTTATTTCTACTATCTAGCCATCTCTAAAGTGATTTAAGGTAGTTAAATGCATAATTTATGAGGAAAATATTAAACTTGGGCAAAGGCATTTAGCTTTAGTTATACATATGTCAAAAACATGTGCCTTACTTATACTGATTTCTTAGATCTATTCACATGAACCAACATTCATAACTCATCAGAATAACCTTGCTGTTAGCAAAGAACATCTCACAAAGATGCTTCTATATTGTCCACTTTCCAACTATTGGCTATTCCTATTTCTCTGTAGATTTGCTATTTAAGTAATGTTTATAACCCTTTATTCCTGCAGATGAGGCAGCTAAATAGTATGGAAATTATCCTGAATATGAAATTCAAAAACCCTCTAGAGATTTCATGCCTTTTTAATGTGCCTTTCGTTGCCCTTTCTAGGTCTTGCTATTAAATGCTTAAATCATGATTCTGTTTCATAAACTCTAATTCTAATTCCTTTAAATGGTTGGAATACTAATGGATCATTGCTGGATTTTCCATCACAGGGCTCTGTGCTAAGAGCAAACTAACAACTCTGTTCTATGCAATAAAGGAAGCAGTAAGAAATATTATTGCATTCTTGTATAGTTGTGGCTTTCGTCTTCCTTTGCGGTGCACTCTAAGCAGAACACATGTTTGAGAAAGGAAGACATCATGAACAACATACCCACGTTCACTAAAGGCACTGTGGACATCTCTGATGATCTGTCCTTTCAAATTTAAGAGACATGGTTAAACATCTCTGGACAACATTGCTATTTAAAAACCTATGCCCACAAATGGCACAAGGCTGTCAGAGAAGTTCTTCACTTTATAGTTAAGGGGAAAACATTGAGGTCACCAAGCATGCGCAAGGAACATGAGGAGAGATAGTAAAGACTGAATATTACAAGTCATGAATAAAACCTTGGGAATTTATAAGTAAACCGTTAGAAGTTTATATCAAACTTGGAAAAAAATTTCCTAGGAAAGTTCAGTTTATTCACTGTAATGGAAACACGTTTGAATTAATAGTCTCTAGACCTCCTGATTAATCTTAACCTACGGGGGAAATAGGGTTCTACATTTTAGCTATTCTGTGGTCCTTCTCAATAGAGATGTAAGCCTGTTACTTGCACAGCAGATTGTATTGGGCTTTCGTTTTGCATTCTAACATCCTGCAAGTGTGACCTTGAAGTGTCCTTACAGTTCTGTCAATAAAGAGTGTTGTCTTCCTGCCAACCAAGAGCCTGATGAGTGGCCCTGTGAGGAAGCCTGTTCACAAGGCCAAAGGTTCACAAGTTTCCCACGAATGGCTCTTCTCAATGTAAATAATTCTGCGATTTTATTTTGCCAAACCTTTGCTGTTGTTGTTGTTACCAGATATACTAATCTTCCTCCTATCTGGACAGCTTCTTTGATGACACTCTTGCTGTTGCAGACCCCAGCTTTGTTCTTGCCCCAAGCAGAACACAAACAAGGAAGAGGAGGAGTGGGAGAAACAGAAAGGAGGAGGGAGGAGCAGAAAGGACTCAGCTGTGTTAATCAGCATTGAGATGGAGATGGGAGCCAAATACATCCTGAGGTAGTGTGACAGAGTGAAAATCACCTCACCAGAGTGTGAATGCTGTGACCAGTCTGTCACCCTCCCTCCAGCCAATGAGAGAGCCAGTGCAGGATATCTTTGTTTTGAGACAGAGTCTCCACATATAGCACAGTATGTACTGGAGTTCACTATATAGCTCAAGATGGCCTCAAACTTGCAGCAATCCTCCTGCTTCAACTATGAACATACTGAAACAATGGGCATGTGCCACTGCACCAGCTAGCAGAGGAAGTTTTAGCCACTGTGCACTCATTCCATCTGCCATTTGGAATCTATGACTTTGTCGAGAAACAGTTCTAAGACATTGTCCTTTGGACTTTTTGAGGTTGCTAGTCTGGTCGAATCAACAATGCGATCATAAATTAGACAGAAGTAAAAATGACTGCTTCCATTTAAAATTTTCTATGTCCCCGCATTTCATTTTGCCATTCTTACTTTAAAAAAAAAAATGGCAATTTGTCTAATGAGAGACAATTGACTTTCCTACAAATTGACTTTTAGTAATATTCTGGTTTAAAGAGATTATCGGTGAGTTATTCAGCACATGCCTTGAGGCCCTGCGAGACAGGTTTCCATGTTAAAACAGAAAGCACAGGTGGCTAGAACATGAGTAATGTCAATAATACAGTCAATTTTGCTGATGGATGCATGAGGGAAGCTATCAAAGGACACCTCTCCTGTGTCCCCTGGGCGTTAAAAGTGAAGACAATGTTATATGAAATTTTAGCTGTCTTGCCTATCAAAAGATGAGTAAGAATTGTGGTTTAAAAAAACACACACGCTGTCTTCAGTTTAGCCTCAACACAAAGTACCGTTTTATAAATATTGATTGGGAAATGCCCTCCGAGAGACAGCACATGCTTCTCTCTCTCTCTCTCTCTCTCTCTCTCTCTCTCTCTCTCTCTCTCTCTCTCTCTAAAAAGACAAGGTTCTGAAAAGACATGAGAAAACAAATTTTTATCTACAGAAAAATGTATTGATATCAGCATGCATGTGTTCTTGGAGAAGGTGCTATGTTCACAAGAAAATGCATAAATAATAGATAATTGCTGGAGGATGCTGGAAGATAAGACACCTCCTAAGCACCATGCTGTGTCAGAGGCTTGTGCTATCCTTCTCCGCCTTTGACTAAGTTAAGTGCAAAGGTGTACTC
Source organism: Cricetomys ansorgei (assembly GCA_026225945.1). Classification (NCBI taxonomy): domain Eukaryota; kingdom Metazoa; phylum Chordata; class Mammalia; order Rodentia; family Nesomyidae; genus Cricetomys; species Cricetomys ansorgei. The sequence goes on from JAMJFZ010003959.1 coordinate 20,858, forward strand.
CTAGCTTTCTTTCCTGAAGCAGGATGAGGGACATGGAGCCCAGGACACAGCATCTCAGAGTAGTTTGCTTTCTAATCATTTTAATGGAAACTATGAAACAAAGAGGGCAGTTCTCTTTCCTTTCTCACACCATTCTCTTATCTTGCCCTCCACATTCTCCACCCTGTGTTTCTGGGTGACTTCTGGTCTTCATTTGTAACTTCTCAAGCTGCTATCACTTTCCCAGTGACCACACACCCTGCAGCCAGAAGGTCCAGACAGGATGCATTTGTAGAACTAAAAACCTTCCAAACATGGAGGTCTCTTCCTTAGCTCTCACTGACAAGAACATTTCATCTCCTCTTACTTTCTGTGACAGCCATCCTAAGGCAGGGTAGAAACAGACACACACTCTCTTTCATACACACATACAAACATACACACACACACATTTACACACACACACACACACACACACATACAAACATATACACACACATACAAACATACACACACATGCACACACACACATACACATACATACAAACATATATACACACATACACACACACACATACACATACATACATATATACACACATACACACACACACACAGACACACACATGCACACATACACATATACATACACACACACACACACACACACACACACACACACACACACACACACTGCTCTGTGGCCTCTCCTCCATGCTCACAAGTCTGGCCTAAGCTGGGACAGGGAGGTCTAAGACTTCACCCACGCTGTCCTGCTTCTCTGTACCACACATTCACATTTCTTTCTCTTCTCCAGCTTTCTCTTGTTCTTTGTCCATTGTCCCCTTTTCTCCAGCCCCTCTTTCTCCCTTCTTCCTGTCTGTCTTCCTTTTCTTCCTTCTCCCTTTCCCATCCATTTCCATCTCTTTATTATACTTCCAGTTCACTCTCTTACCTTTCCTGCATCCTTTCTCTGTCTCGCTGTTCTTCCCTAACATGAGTTTTCATACTCTTCCATTTAGAAAATGTGCAGATCATACAATCCTGCCATCCCCTTTCCTCTCTTATTTGTTAAAGCTCAATAATGATCTGAATATATGTAGAAGCTACTACAATAGCTGTAAAATTAGTCTCTACCATGTATGATGAGGAATGTTGTCTAAATTATGTTTTGTTAATGAAAGTGGAGGTACTAGTTCCGTGGCATATGTGCTATCCAGACAAATTATTAAACCACTATGTGAGCAGCATAGTAAACAAAAGTAACAACATTTTTTTCACATGTGGTTTGAAAATGAAAAGCAGCCTAATGAATATGATATTTAACTTCACTGAGGTTAGATACTTGTCCTGGGCAGATACATGACATTTTTAAAGGGAAATATTTTTAAAGAGATGGAAAAGAAGACCTATAGGTACAATACAATGTAGTAGTCACTTTCATGATTATGCAATTTGAAATAATACAGTTACAGTCAGGACACAGAAATCAGCAGAGTAAATTCCTCTGTTAAAACCTATTTTAAAAGGCCATTATACTGCTTCCTGTAGCTGGTGCCTTTTGGATGTGCAGAGCTCATGCTACTGCAAATCAGTCCATTTCAGCTGATGAAGATTAAGCATGATGAATGCAGACAGTCTGAAATCAGTGTGCTGACAGAACATCTGCTACCAGCTCCCTTCTTTTTATTGTATTGCAAATTTACTACCTACAGCAACTAAAACAGCATGATTAAAATTAGACTTTTGAATGAAGGATAATTCATAGACTTCTCTAAATAGTAAACCTGATTTACAAATGACTAAAATTTTAATAAGAAAAGATTACTGAAAACATATTTGCTACTTTTCCTTGTAAAGAAACTCAATATTTAATATATACATAGGGCAGATCTATTGTAGAAGTTTATTTTTACTTGTATTCAAAATGTTGTTTTATGCACTGCTGGGTGAGGGTCTGCCTAGGTCTTGGCATTTTGTATTGTCTGTAGGTGTTGGATTTCTGTGGGGGATGTTTGATTGCTAATGATCTGCACCTGACGAGTTCTGAACCAATAAAAACACCTGAGCTCAGACACTTGGGATTCCACTGTCTACTATGGCACTGGCTATGATGGTGGTTCCCCCTGCTAAGGTCTGGCAGGGCTTGTGGTTATGGCAATGCCTCCTTGTCTCCTTGTTGAGCTGCCCCAGCAGCAGCCTAACTAGTACACAGACCCTCTACAGGAAAAAAAGAAAAGAAAAAGATTTGTATAATCAATTACTCAATAAATGTAGCATGTATTTGGTAGGAATTTCACAGACACAGAATGTACAACACACAGTTTACAAGGTTAATATATAGGAGATAGATATTTCATGTTTTTTTCTAACTGAAGACTTGACTGAAAGTTAAAGATATGGATAAAGTATTCTAGTGATCTGTTTAAGGTGTGTACAAGCAAGGTATATTACAGAGAAAGTAACTAAAATCATTTTAAGCAGAAAATGCCCAGAAGAATGCATAGCTTAGATTACAAGAGTCTGGAAGAAGTAAGAGTGTTATTAAATGTCAATAGAATATTCCTCAAGCCTGTGAATAGCTGCAATACTAGACACTTCCGAAGTGAGATGTATCTTTTACCTGGGGCAACAGAGGCTGACTCAAGGCTGGCACCAGAACTGAGGGTACTTGAATAAGAACACAAAACAGGAAATATGTGTTGAGCTTTGGGTTCTACAGTACTTTATTTTTGTTTCATATGACACAAATCTTGCAAGCATAAAAATGGCTTAACCATGAGAAGGTATTAAAATACTGTTACTTGGCTATGTACCTACCTTAGTGGTAGAGTACCTGCCAAAGTGTGAGGTCCCTGGTTTCAATTCCCAGCATCACAAAAACAAACAGAAATGTCATTGCAAAAACTCAAAAGAAAATCTTACATAAAACTTAAACCCTACACAATGAGTTTGCTAGAGCTACCTACAACCAAACAAATGAAAAACTATTTACCTGGTTTTCTACTTCCTCTAGAACCAGTTTTATTGCAGTTACAGACCCTTCATGTCACATATTAACTACAAATATGACAAGGTCAACAGAACAAGCAAGCACCAGAACAGCCACAGGCTGTTTCAATAAAGAAATCATTTCATATCCATAATTAGTTCAGTGGAGAGATGCTTCACTAAAATTTCTTGATTCGTTTTTCTCACTTGAGGATGTTCAGATGTCTCACTGAATGCACCCTCCTCTTGCTTCTTGGTAACACTTGACTGCTCTCCCAGCCCTGAAGCTCAGGTGAGAGGGCTGGCAGCTCAACACTGCCTAGTTCCCATAGCAAGACCTTGTCTCACACATTAAAAAAAAAAGCCATCCTGGCTCCAGCAAACTGGAAAATAATTAATTAAACTAATTCCTAAATTAATTAAACTGTTTGAAGTAGAAAATAGAGTGTTACAAATAGGATTGTGGAGCTCACCCCTGGCTCTGCCTTAACCTGCTGTGTGACCTGTGGTTATTTTTTAATCTCAGCCTCTGCTTCATCTCCTATAAAATGAATAATAATTAAATGTCTCTAACTCAAAGCTTTGCAGGATTAAATTAATCAGTAGGCACACAGCATTTGCTTGGCACAGCCTACATGCTTTTGATGTATTCGTTACTGGTGTTTCTGAAATTCTTCACTTAGAGATGATGACAACAGATATTTTAAACAATCTCAGAATGCTTGTGCACATGCATATATATGTAAATGTAGATTATGCATTGGTTTATTTAATTTTTCTCATGGGTTCCAGGCAGAGGACAGTTTATTCTTTGCTAGTTCAATCACCAGTCCTAGAGGGTTTCAGATTCCATACAATCTAATATTAAACCTAGACCTGGAAGACTTCAGCCTCCATACAATCTAATCTTCAAAACTAAAAATAGAACGTTTCAGCTCCTGAGATTTACTATTAACTGAGCTCATTCTGACTAGCTATCTTCTGAACTACCATTTTTCATTCTGTACTGTGAACTCCAAACTGTAAATCATAAACTGTCTGCTTTCTCTCTGCTTATTCTGGACTGCCTCTGCTCTTTCCAGCTTCTCCTGCTGAACTGAACTGTCTATGAGCTGACTGCACTGAAACTTCCTGATTGAACTAACTCTCTGCTCTGGTTCTAGTCTGCTTCCACCTCTGCTTCTTCCTTGCTTCTTTGAACTCTGCTATCTGCTTTATGTCCCTTCTACACTCTTCTTCTATTCTCTGCATTCTCTGCTTCTTGTTTGCTTCCACCTTTCTGAGCTTCCACCTGTCTCTGCTTCCACACTCTGCTTCTACTCCCTGCTTCTCTCTATTGAGCTGGGATTGAAGGCATGTGCCCCCTTCCTTCTGAGTTGGGATTAAAGGTGTGTACTATGCTGCCTTAACAACAGAAATCCCTTTTACCTCACATTAGCACAAATGCAGGACAGGATTAGTCTGACTAACATTCCTTCTGCATTCCATCTGGATCACACAGGCCTCTGAATGTGATCCCTTCATACAGGTCTTTCAATATGATCTTTGCTAGAGCAGCCATACTGCTGGATTACAAAGATTAAATGTTCATCTCTCTCTCTCTCTCTCTCTCTCTCTCTCTCTCTCTCTATATATATATATATATATATATATATATATATATATATATATATATATATATATATATCATAATGCAGTGCCTTTGGGTTTTAAGACATGGCATCTCAGACCTACAAATTCCAATTTATTTTCTAACAGAATATTTTTTCCCTAATGCCAAAAAGACTTTACTTGAAGCAAAGATATTAACATGCTCACATGAAGCAAATGTAAGGACAGTAGCAGGAGAATATCTTATTAAGAATTTCTTGAGTAAGACCACATGGAACAAACTTTTAGACACTAACATAATTCTCATTTGTGTGTTTTTGTCAAGCTTCTGAACCTTTTATTCTCATCAAGCATGTGGTTGCGTAAATCAGACTGGTAAAGTCCATCCACATGGATGTCCTACTAGCTGAAGGTTACACATGACCCTGCTTGTTATTTTACAGCTATCCACTCTAAAAAAATGTTTTGAATAAAAGAATATCAATGAAGAAACAGGCATATTGAGCCAACCTACTGCCCACTGATAGTCAATGTAATTGGACAGAGGAAAGACGAAATGGGTGTAGGCTGAGGCTGATGTAGTTGAGATGTAGATTTATGATTTGAAAAATAATAACAATAATTAATGATAATAGAGAGGAAACAAGATAGGTATTAATTTAAAAAATTAACAAACGATCTCAGGTCTTTTGTCCTAAATGTTCTTATAAAAATATATCGGACACCTTGAAATTTCAGATTTCTATAGTTGAAACAAGTTTTGCACATAGGATTTCTCAACTACGTTTGTAATTCAAAGGTTTCATTGACTTCAACTAAAACAGAGTGTAAGAAAAAATAAATATCTGAAATAAAATAATGATATAAAAGAATATTCCAGAATTTAAAATTCTACCTATCTTTGTCTTTTAATCAAATAAATACAGCATCCTATTTGGATTTTTCAAGTATAAAAATTATGACATAAATATTTATGTATTTTAAATATTAAACATAAATAAATTATTTGATTTTACAAAGAATCATAATATTGATGTTTTTATTTTATGACATAATCATTCATAATTGTGACAAAATTTTAGAAAAAAATTGAACTTAATACATTATTGTCACTTCAGTGCAGGTACCTCTCAGGAACACTATGTAGACTACGCTGGCCTTCAAATCACAGAGATCTGCCTCCCTCTGCTTCCTAGGTGCTGGGAGTAAAGGCATGAACCACCACACCTGACCCCTTTCCCTTATTTTAACTCTGGCCCCGAAGCTAACCCTAACACCCCAATTCGTCCACCTTTGTAACATAGAACACACTGGGGAACAGTACCCTTCAGTCTCTTCTCACCCTTCATGCCCCTTCTTCTCCCTTCTTTACCTGTTCTCTCTTGGACCAAGACATTTCAAGCAGCATGTCTGTATACCTTTAGGATAGAGTAGTAAGGAAAGCTTTTGTTCATCTGGACTACTCATTTGATCTATGATGAATAAAGTTATAATATGCAAAATGAGTGCACGTTCAGAGTTGCACGTTGGACTCATCAAACTGCATTTGTGTACTCTGACAGGCTAGTCCGGATCCTAGGCTGCCAGTGGCAATAAACTCTGGGAAAGGCCAGAGAAGCATCAGTGTATAATTGTGTTTATTCTTTACATAGAGAACATTCCTCCTCCTTCAAAAAAAAAATTTTAAAATAAGATTAAAGTTTTTATGTTGTTTTTTTTTTTTTTTTTACATTAGTAAATCAATTTGATAATGTTGAGCATATCGGTAAGTTCTAGGAGAAAAAAACTGAAAGCCTGTCCAGGTGTGGTGGTGCATACCTTTAATCCCAACCACTGAGACAGCTGAGGCAGGCTGATCTCTGAGTTCAAGGCCAGCCTGATCTACAGAGCTAGTTCCAGGATGGCCACACTAATAGAGAATCCTTGTCTTGAAAAACCAAAGCCAAAACAAACAAACAAACAAACAAACAACAACAACAACAAAAAACCCCAAAACTGTCTACTCCACTGTATTTCACAGATTTAAAGCTTTCAGAAACTCTTGTTACCATCAGGTACTAAAAAATTTCCATAGGACTGGAAGTCAGACTTTTTGGCCCTTGTAGTAACCCCGGCATCAGTGAGCCAGAGAGAAGATGATAAGGAGATACAGGCTAGCCAGGGGCATGTCGCAAAGACCTTATCTGAACAAACAAAAAAAAAAAAAAAAACAAAGCCAGATAAATAAACAAATGAATAACACATATAAGGACCACTCATCATTTTAACTATTACATATTTATTTTCTCTGGTGAGAAAACAATTATTAATTGGATTCAAAACTTACATAAAGGAAAGTGATCTAATTATATTAACTGTTGAAATAGAATGTGGGATACTGTCTGGTGCTTTTCCTGACTCTTATTTATTGGACATAAAGATTATTAAATGATGAAGTGTATTCAATTTTGAGGCGGCATATTTGTTATTCCTAATTTTGAGCTAAACTCTATTTCTCTGTTATTTTCACATTCATTTATTTCTGGTGTACACGAAGAAAGTGACTGCTGTGGTCTTGCTACTTTTTGTCCATGTCCCTTTATTCATCCAAATAAGAAGGAAACGCTAGGCTGTACGCACCAATTCAGATATCACAAAGGAGGACACTCCCAAGCTTATTTCTAACAGTAATTGCAAGGATGTCAGAGTCTCGACGTGGAGATGCCAATCTTAACCCCTAAATAGTTCAGTTTGCCAGGAAGTGTTGTGCGAGGATCGTTTCAGGTGGGGTTCCAGGCTTCCTTCATGACTGTCATAGCAACTGAGGCATAAAATGAACTTAGAGCATGTTCATGTCACCCTATAAATGAGAATGAGTCCTTGCACTAAGTGAATGGCAACTGTAAACTCTCTGTCAGAAACTTTAATCATGTGATTATACACACAATTAATACACAATGACCTTTGAAACTTACCAGGGAAATGTGAAAGTCTGACACTGGCCTGCAGCAAAAAAATGGCAGCCTCGTTATACCATAGCTGCTGATTGATAAGGAAGCTTCATCTTTGAAAGTGGCTGTCATTGCTTTGTACATCCAGTCAACCTCAAGAAGAATAAATTCAAGAGGCTTGTTTTCTCCTCTGTGAGTGCCTTTGGACGATAGGCACTCACAATTAGTCTGTCCAGTAGGAAGGTCCCCAAATGAAACTCGAGAAAGAGCCAAACCAACAGATGTGCAAATCACAACCAGAAATAATCATGAAGAAGAAATGAAGCAGGACTCCTCCCAAATATCCCAAATCTTCAGCAACTATAGCAGAAGATGCTGACATAAATAACAGAAAGAGGAAAGGTGAATTAAATCCAAGACCTGGAAAATCAGCAGCATAAAGGAAATGGGTGGGTATGCTAGCAATGTGGATAAAAATGTCAGTAACATGAAAAAAAAAACAAATAAGGGTTTTGAAAAAAATAAACTAATAAACTCAGCAGATTAAATATGAATGGAAAAGATTGCTGATAGATTTTTGCAAGCAGAGGAAAGTCCAGGAATGGTCTAGGTTGATGAGATAGTATATTCCAACATCAATAAAGGAAAACAAACAAACAGACAAACAAACAAACAAAAACAAAAAACAAAAAACCACAACTTCCAAAATCAAAAGACCAAACCTAAGAAAGAAGACCAAATTGAAAAGAAAGAACAAAAAGCTGAGATAAAACTAAGTCCAAAAGCAATTTGGGGGCTGAGGAGATGACGCATTAGATAAGATGTTTCCCATACAGAGATTAAGGCCTGAATTCAGATTTCCAGCATGCAGCAACTCACATAAAAGCTGACATACTAATAAGCGCCTGTTACTCTAACTCTGGGACTACGGATTTAGAGTAATCCTAGAACTTGCTAGACAGCCAGTCTAGCCAACAGATAAGCTCAACTCATAGTTCAATCAGATACGCCACCTCAAAAAATTACATGGAGAGCAATAGAGGAAGGCATCTGATGCTGACCCCTGGCCTTCATATATACGTGCATGCGCATACATGCATACGCACATGTGCCCATGTATATACAAAGAAGCGCACATACATACCATATACACATACACAGAAAAAACATCTATAAAATTTCATTTAATGAAATTATGACAGAAATTTTTCCATGCTTAGGAAAAGAAATGGACATTTAGTACCCAAAATAGATATAACAAGAAGAAAAAATACATTGCATAGCATTAGAGTCAGGATGTCACAAACAATATTAAAAGCTATAAGGGGAATACAGCTCACCTATGGAGGTAAACACATGACAATAACATCAGATCTCTCATCAGCAACTCTAAAATCAAGGAGAGCACTGAAAGTAATTAACTGCCTACTTGTATTAGTTGGGTATCTTTTAAAATACATAAAAGAAATGAGGACATTTCAACACAAGCACAAAATAAAACACTTTATGACCACTAAGCCAATATTCTTAAAAGAATAATATATACAGAAGAGAAAGGAAGTCAGTCTCAATCATAAGTGTATGTAAAAGAATAAATTTCATGAAAGGAGTAGGTAAAGAGAGAAAGAAAGCTAGAGAGGAATTCAATATCTTAAGCCAAGTAAACCAGCAAACACTTAATAAAAATTGAAGAGAAAGAAAAGAATAGTAATTTCAAAACCAGAAAAATAATTGACAAAAAATACAAGAATTAGTAACTATATCTCAGTAATGACCTTAGGTGTACATGGCCTCAAGTCACCAATGATGACATGCTGTCTAGCTGACTGTTTTAGAAACAAGAACTAACTATTCATTGTCTCTATGAAACACACCTCATAAGCAAACCCACCTAAAGACTGAGAGTCAAAGCATAGAAAACAACCCACAAAGTAACCAAAAACTATAAACCAGCTTACAGAGTTTTTCTGATATCTGATAAATTACACCCAGTCAAAAAAGTAGAAGAGACAAAGAAGTCACTACATATTAATAAACTACTCATTAAAAATATATAACAATTGTAAATATGTATACACTGAACATAAAGCTCCTCTTCTCATAAAAACAAATATTGATAGGCATTAAAGAACAGATGGGTTCTGGTATAATGATAGTGAATAACTCCAACATCCTACTTTCCATTTTTACATTAGTTATCTGTGCTGGCTAGTTTTTATGTCAACTTGACATAAACTAGAGTCATCTGAGAGGAGAGAACTCCAATTGAGAAAATATCTCCATAATATTGAGATGTAGGACATTTTCTTAATTAGTGATTGATGGGGGAGGGCTCAGCCCACTATAGGTGGTGCCATTTCTAGGCTGATGGTCCTGAGTTTTATAAGAAAGCAAGCTAAGCAAGCTATGAGGGGCAAGCTAGTAAGCTGCACTCCCTTTATGATCTTGCTTCAACTCCTCCCATTTTGTCCAGTTTGAGTTCTTGCCCTGACTTCCTTTCATGATGATCTGTGATATAAAAGTGTAAGCAAATAAACCTTTCCTCCTTACGTGGCTGTGGTCCTAAAGTTTTATCACAATAGAAAACCTAAGACATTATCCAAACTAAAACTTAAGAAATTTTAGAGTTAAATTAAATCTGTATTAATTGAACTTCATTTCCATTTTTATTCACTATAGTGCTTGAAATCTTAGCTAGAGCAATTTAAAAAAAAAAAAACTAAAGAAATAAAAAGGATCACATAGGAAAAGGGGAAGTCAAATTATCCCCGTTTGCAGATGATGTAGTCCTATACATAAAATATCCTATCAATTCCACCAGAAAATGATTAGAACTGATGAATATTTTCAGCATAGTAGCAGAAAATAAAGCCAGCATATAAAAATCAGATGAGCTCTGCTCTGCTCAGCTTCAAACTGACTCACTCTTCCCGTCAGATACTGACTTCTGACGAACTGCCTCTATGTCTCTGCCTTAGACTCCTCAGACTGCTCTTGTGTCTCTCCTTCTGTCTCTGACTGCCTTATCCTGAGTCAGACTGCTTGATTGTCTCTGTGTCTTGTCATCTCTCTGCCTCCCTGAACTGTCTCTCTGAGCTGATAGCCTGCTTTAATATTGTGAGAGTTGGGTGTGTCCTCAATCTGCTAACTCTTCCTCTGATTCGTCATTTTGCCTGCCCTTCATTCTGACTCATCTCAACTTCCTGTCTGACACTGACTCATTTTGAGCTCTATTTCCTGTCTCCCAAGTGCTGGGATTAAAGGCATGCACCACTACTGCCTTCTGAATACCAAGATTAAAGGTGTGTACCAACATTCTTTGTACCCTAGAGCAGCCATGCTGCCTGATTCAAGGATTAAATATTCCTCTACAATTGGCTTCTGGGGAGGAAGAATAGGTTTTCTTTAAGGGTGAGGCTCATGGTAGGTGGACTATGCTTCAGTGGATAACCCTCCACACACGTTGGAATCAGTAGGACACAAAAAATATTAAGAAGACAGGAAGTTGTTGGGAGCAGAGATCTGGGAGGAATAAGGGGAAGGATGAGGTGTGTGTGAATATGATACATATACAGTGTATGCATGTTTGAAATTCTCAAATAATTAGGAATGTCTCATTTAAAAATAATAAATAGGAAGAATATGAGGAACAAAACATAGTAGCTTGCTCAGCAATGTGATTGTTGTGAGCATGCTGTTACTAGCATCTATAAGCAAATGCTTGCTGCAGTCCTCTAAAAGAGGTAGTCACCATGCAGTGGGGAGATGAAAACACAGACAACAGTTTCTCATTAAGTTTGTTGGGCTGAAAGCAATTGTGTAAGTGCTGTAGTCAGCACTCTTTCAAATGCTCTTAGCTAGAGAAGGAAATTGCTTGATAGGAAAGTAGAACCTTAATACCCTCATAAGCTGTCCATGACATCAAATATATGTATTCTTTCTATATATTTTTTAAAAATTTATGCTGACATAAGTAAGTTATACCATCTCTTTCAGGAGAATTCATTGCATTGAGGAACTGATATGTAGCTAAGAGACAGTGTTACCCAACTGGTTTAAACATGTGTGTTTAAGTTGTGTGCATTAATTTGTAAAAATTGACAAAATGCCACAGACTAGACACTTAACCAACAGAAATTTATATTTTCTTGGTTCTGGAAGCTAGAGCTCCAAGATCTGCTTGTCAGCCTGTTCAAGTTTTTCTGAAGTTTCTTTCCTAGGCTGAGACATATTCTTTCATGCCCATCTCAATATGAGAATATCACTTAGATCAGACTATGGTTCACATCAAAGATTGCATTTTACTTTATACATTTTTGTTTGTTTCTTTTGCAGGAGAAATCATTCAAATGTTGATTTTAAATGCCAATGGGGACCTTTACAATAGGGAAAACCAGGGAAAGAAGCAAAGTAAAGTTTCTATATGATTCAGACAAAGAATGATAAACTTGTGAAGAAGTGATGAGCCCTGTGATATGGGAAAGGGTCAGTCACTTGCAGAAAGGTCACTAGGAGGAGAATGAAAGAGTATGAAGCTAATAGATGGTAAGGGTTATTTTAGAAAGGCTCTTTATTTGGCTCCTGCATAGCACCAATTTCCAGTTACTGGTAAGAATTGCTTTATCACTTGGGTGTCTCCTCCCCAGGTAAAGAACCCCCTCTATTTTCCCATTTTCTCCTTCATGTCACTTGTATTTTGCAATTCCTCTCTATTGATCCGTCATGGTGTGAGGTACTTACATATGTCTTTAAAAGCATTAGCTCTGAATATGAACATTGTGAGATATGGAGTTAAGGTTTCAACACCTAAATTGTAAAAATGAGGTGAATTAGCCCATCACAACACATTTTGCATGGATTTGTATGGATTTTTTTTTAATATAATTTTACTTCTTTAGTCATCAAGGGAGGGAGACATATGCATACAAAAGCACTTAGGTCAGGGGTTCAAAGACCACTTGCATAAGTCAGGTATCTCCTTCTACCATGTAGATCCTGGGGTTCAAACTCAGGTTGTCAGATTTGGCAGCAAGTGCTTTCACTTGCTGAATGATCTCTCAGACCCCCCAGTTTTTAAATCCATAAGCTGTTATTTTTGAGGCAATTGCATTCTTTTGAAATTAATTAAAATATTAGCATACTAGAGGTAGGTTCCACTATGAGACTTCCTTTTTAAAATAACTATTTTGATTTATTTGGGAATTTCATTCAATGTACTTTGATTATATCCACCCCCACTTCTCTCTTTGATTCCTTCCAGATACAACCACATCACCCTACTACCTCAACTTCATGTCCTCTATTTTTAAAAAATGCAATAACCCATCAACTCTAATTTGGGCTGTCCATATAATTCTTACTGTGGGGCCATCCACTGGAGCATGGTCTATTTACCAGGAGCCACATCCTTAAAGAAAACAGACTCTCCCTCACTGACAAACCATCTACATTCGATGGCTCCTCAGTTATTGGTTGGGGTGAATGAACCTCTTCCCATTTCATGCTGGAATGTTGACTAGTTTTATTTTGCACAGGAAACAACAGTTGGTAGGAGTTTGTGGCGGTTTGAGTAATAATGGCCCTTTGAGTATTTGAATCTTAATCATCAGGGAGTGGAGCTACTTGAGATGGATTTGGAGGTGTAGCTTTTTTGGTGGAAGGGTATCACTGAGGGTGGGCTTTGAGATTTCAAAAGCACACACGAAGCCCACTGCTTCCTTCTTTGCCTACATATCAGGATGTAGCTCTCAATAATTTCTCCAGTGCCCCATGCTACGGATGCTACCTTGCTCCCTGCCGTGATGACAATGAGCTAATCATCTGAAACTGTAAGTAAGCCCCAAATTAAATGCTTTCTTTTATAAGAGTTGCCTGAATCATGAGGGTCTTCACAATAATTGAACCAAGAGAGAAGTTGGTGCCAGAAGTGGGGTATTGCTGTGACAGGCCTGACCATGCTGCTTGTTGGCTGAATGTGTGCTTTGGGAATTTTGTTTAGGAAAGCAGTTCAGGAGTTGAACACTGTAAGCAGGGATTAATGGGCCATACTAGTAGAAGCATGGAAGATATTGGTACTGAGAACAGTGCAGATTATGACAGCAGGGACCAAGTGGTTTCAGAGGGGAAGAAAATTAGTGAGTGGCCTAGAGACCATTCCTGTGACATTTTGGCAAAGAATGTGGCTGCTTTTACCCATGTCCTAAAACTTTGCTGCAGGCTAAATTGAAACATGTTGGATTAATGGCATTGGCAGAGGAGATTTCACAGGCTAGTATTGCCTGTGCCATATGGTTACTAGTGGTTACTGTTATGCATATCTACAACGAAAAGAGCAACTAGAGCAAAGAGAAATGCAGAATATACAGTCTGAGATGAAAAGGCTCACCAGGAATTGTAAATGAGCTAAGTCCAATGCTCAAAGAGATTAAAAAGTTCAAAGAAAAGCCTGATGTTAAGTAGAATAAAGGGAGTAGAGACCTCAGGGCAAGACCCACCCAGCTAAGCTTCCAACTTGTGGAGATGAATTGAAGAAAACCTTAAGTAGTAAAGGAAACCATTGACAATAGAAAGCTGGTGAAAATATACTTGAACTAGTGCACAATGTTCCAGTCCCATTAAGCAGCAGAACTTGGCAGTTTCTGCAACGTGGTTTTGGACTTTAGAGTCAAGAATAAAAGAGACAGAGTTGTAGAATCTCCCTCCATGGCAAGGGAAAGCTACTAAGGCAAGTTGTGTGTCAGGGGTATCCCCACATGGAGGCCTAGAAAGGTTATAAGCTTGAAGGTCAGGCCTGAATTTTATTGGAGACCTCAAGATGTTGGAGACGCCAGAGTCATGGGATATCTGTGAAGAAGAGCTGCATACTGGGTGTGAAACCAGCCTAAGAGAGAGAAGTCTGTTGCAGTCAACAAAGCTGAAAGTAGTTGGAGATCTGAAGAGCACTTTGACATTAGACATGGAGATATGGAATTTGGAAATTGTTCTGCTGGTTTTTGTTCTTGTTTTGGTCCAGTATTTTCTCACTAGACTCCCTTTCCACCCTTTTGGAATGCTAATGTATATTCTGTGTCACTGTATGTTGCAAGTATGTGATATGCTTTTTGATTTTATAAGGGGTTATAGTGAAGAGATTGCCTTAAGTCTCAGAAGAAGCTGTGAACTTTGTACTCTTAAACTGTTGAGAATGTGAAAGCTATGGGGACTTTTGAAGTTGGCCTAAATGCATTTGATTTATTATATGGCTTATAAGCCTATAGGGACCAAGAAGTGAAATAGCCCCTATAGGACCATATATTTGAATGCTTAGTCATCTATGAATGGCACTATTTGAGAAGGATGGGGAGATGTGGCCTTGTTGAAGGATGTGTTTCACTAGGGTGGGCTTTTAGGTTCCAAAAGCCTACACTAGGCTAAGTGTTGCTCTCTTTGCCTAAGGAAGAGGATGTAGCTATTTCACCAACACCATGATTCCCACCATGATGATAATGAATTAATCCTCTGAAACTGTAAGCAAGCCCTCAATTAAATGCTTTCTTTTATAATAAGAGTTACTTTGGTCATGGTGTCTGATCATAGCAATAGAACATGAGTGAAATGGTTGTCATGTCAAGAAGAAACTGCTGCTTCTCTGACATCTGGCTCTTACAATCTTTCTCTTCCCTCTGTTATCGTGGCCCCTAAGCCTTGGAGAAGGGGTGTGATACAGATGCCCCATTTGTAGCTGTGTGTTCCACAGACATATATTCTCTGAACTTTGATTAGTTGTGAGTTTTTGTGTTAATTTCCATCCACTGCATAAAGAAACCTCTCTAATGAGGTCTGAGAACTGCACTGATCTATGAGCATAGAGATTGGAATTTAGAGGGAAATTTGATGTCCATTTGTAGTGGTTTGAATGAGAATGGCACTTGTGGGCTCATATGTTTGAGCGTTGGGTTCCCAGTTGAAGGAACTGTTTGGGAAGGATTAGGAAATATGGGCTTGTTGGAGGAGGTTTGCCCCTGAGGGTAGGCATTGAGGTTTCAAAAAACTTGTGCCATTTTTAGTGTGCTGGCTCTCTGCCCTCTGTTTATAGATCAAAAAGTGAGTTTTCAGTTGTTTCTGTTGCCATCCCATCATGACTAAGATTCTGAAACCAAGAGCCGATTAAATGCATTCTTTTTTATGTTTGGTTGGTCATGGTGTTTGGTCACAGCACTAGAAAAGTAACTAGTACATCATTTAAGAGAGTAATAGTAGTAGGTGCATCTCCAGGGCTTATGAGCTCCTCAACTCTGAGTATGTTGCTTTCTATCCAATGGGCCTTATAACCAATTAGAACATGTTTGGTTATTCCATAATGCTCATGGCACTATTTCCCCCATGGGCATATCTTCCTACATTAGTCATTATTGCAGTTCACAGACTTCACAGGTGATTAATAATTATAATATTTTCATATTCATGTCATTGCTTTTTCTTGTTCATCCCTTCTCCAGCTAAGACTCCCATCCTTCTACCCTATCTTCGTGACCCTTTTACTCTTCACAAATAGTCCAGCTTCTTCTTTTATATCACATGAACTCAGTTAGCCTCTCATTTTTCACACCTCCAATTAAGATCTCTTTCTCCTCTCTCAGGGTACTCTTTTTATTTTAATGTCCTTTATACATTCAAACTGAGAGAGGGGAGAGAGGGAGGGACAGTTCCCAGGGTTTCTGGTTAAACAATTTTGATATTTCACTCCATTAAATGCTTATAACATCCGAGAATAGCATCATATTAAGTCATCTTATAAATAGCAATAATTTAAAAGCTTACCAAGTATTTATTATTACCAGACTTTACCAGGAGATTCAAAAACATGATCCACTAATTAGAACTAGATGTCAGAGGAATATAAATCATGTCTGAGGCCAAAGTACACTCTTCCTTATGATGTTACACTAACACAAACTCATTCATATAACTGTGAATGAATTCTAATTCTCCCGTGCATTATACAAAGATTGTTTTTATTCAATGAGCCAGATGTTTTGAAATTGTTATTTAAATTCCTACAGAGCACTGACAGAAGAGCATGTGTGCATGAACAAGGAACACGTAAAAAGACACACAGCCTCACATACGCGAACAAGAAGTACCAGGACACATGTGCCCCTATCACAAAACTGCTAAAAAAATAAGACACTGAAAATAATAAGCATTGGTAAGGATGGAAATGATGAAATTAAGAAGTTTGCTGAATGCAGAAGTGAAAACCCAGTGTCTGTGAAAGTTCATCCCCCAGACAAGGTGTAGTGGGCTGATCTCTGACTTTCAGAAAAGCTCTCTAGTGGGATTCCAGACTGTACCAAGCATGTTCTGATCAAGTTCAAGGTACAGTGATGTTACTTTCCTTCTTCTCCATTCTTGCCTAGAGTGTCTATGGAGTAGTCAATCCAAACTCAGGTACTTTTCTTAGGTGTTTTGTGGTCTTTTCCATGTAGGGATTATGTGGCACCATTGTAGAAGCTGGTCCTTTGAGCAGAACAGTTGCTGTCCTCACCAAATCAGCTGTGCCTGCCTGCGAGGGACATCACCAGAGGACCTGTTACTATTGGAATGTTCTCAGGAAAGGAGGGGCTGGAAATGAGCATTGGACTCCCACCTGAGCTTCTAGAAGCTCTCACAGGCCCCTTCTTAACAATGATATTCTGCCTTAATTCTACACAGGCTCTGGGTCTAGGGATGTGTTAGAGTGCAGGCTTGGGAAGGTTAGATGTGAGGGTGGAGATCTCAGTCTCCAAAGCAATGGGGAAGCAATCATCCAAGCCAGGTGAAGACATTCTGATTAACTTAGAGGAATTCTACTGTGGTTTGGGGACATGTGAAGGCAGGAGACATTGTCTCCCTAGGAAAGGAATTCTCAGAACAGGCACAAAGAAGAGTGTACAGTGATGATTCATGATAGAAGTTTTAAGAAATCACTGCCTACGGTGGTTTGATCTGACCACCCAAAGCAGTGTTTATAACTATTTCTCCTTTGGGTTAGCACTCATTATGTGTGGATCATAGAAAATATGGAAGAGGCTGCTGTGGAATTGATTGTGGAAATGGTTTGCCAAGAATGTAAACCCACACTGGACTCTACTTCTTAAGCAGGGAGGATCTTGGTCACAAGGAATTAATTCTAAATATCTTGAGAAGAAAAGTGTTTCCTGGGACATTGTACCAGTGACTCCTTCCTCCCCTGTTCCTTCCTTCCTTCTTCCCCTCTCTCTTCCTTTATTTCCTTCTGGACATAGAACAGAGAAGAGTCAAAGTTTAGAACTAGAAAATAACTTAAAAATCACACTTTAAACAGGTGTCTACACACAGCCTTCTTTTCCACACATTGCACCACATAATTTCACAAACCAATACTGGAGCCTCAGAATAAAAGGAACTTCACTGTTGTGGCCTCTCCTTGAATATTTTCCAGTGCTTGTATGATGTCTTAGGCTTTGCCTGATGCTCACTGGGACTTCATTCTTCTGCTCCTTGACTCTGCTGTCATCTACATTGTCTGGATAACTCTGATGTAGCCACATGTCAGCTAGTATGTTTCTTCATGAACAGAGATCAGTCATATGCCACCTGTCAGGCACTATGACTGAAGCCAAGTAGACTAACTACTTTGACATGCTTCTTTCAGAAACCCCCACAGTGTGCCCTGTACAATCAGTAGCTCTGTGGGAATCTAAACTTTAGTCACAGATGAAAGGGAAGGATTTAAAGCCCGGTTCAGGGCCAAACACCTTTAATCCTAGGTGTTTACATCTTTAATCCTAGGCAGATTTCAATGAACTCAAGGTCAGAATGAGACCCCATTTTCGTTTGTTTGTTTGCTTTGTTTTGTTTTTTTAAATGTGTGTGTAGGAGGGGATTACTAGACAAAAGGGACTAAGCAAAGAATTAAAACTTTAAAAATTAAAAGCATTGGAAGATTAGTTGTTTTCTTTTTTAATTTTACACGGAAAAGAAATTGTCTTTATTTTTTAAAGGTGGTCTCAGAACTAGAAAGAAACATTCAAAAAAGACTGCATTGCATGCTGAAAGCTGTGATATGACAGACACAAATCAGAACATTTTAAAGTGTGAAACATACAACTTGCAGCAACTTTAGTCAAGTAATTTGGAAGGATAGAAGATTTGATACCCAATCAGCTGAAATAAGCAAGGGGTCACACCCACACACCACTACCACCGCCGCCACCACACACGTGCATACACACACACACACATACACACACACACCTGGATGATACAGTTAATCGCTGTAATACATGCTTTCTGTGTCTGAGGAAGTTTTAATCACGTCATCAGTCATTTATGCTTACTTGCAGTTTCTGTTTCCATAACAGCAAAAAGAGACATGCTTTATCAGGTATTGACATGTATAAAACCAAAGAAGGGGACCTTTTTTTCTTCCAACCAGTGAAAACATGTTAATTTGCATTTATTATAACTTAAACGTATGTTTCCTCTGAGACAGATCTGTTTTGTTGTGTGATATACTTAGCAGAGTATAACAGCAGGTAAGCTGTATGTATAACTAGAAAGCCACATCTCTGAAGACTCCTGTCTAGAGGTGTGAACTGGATTTTAGACACAGGATAGAAGTGCCCAAAGGTTTGCTCCTGATGGTTCTGAGTACCAATGAAGGTAGTCTCCCAGAGTGTCTGCAGGTGGGGGTTCCATCAGCACCCTTAGTTACACATGGAAAGAGGCTGGAGATTAAGTACGGCCGTGAACAAAATTAGTAATAAATAGTTCTTTTTCAAAATTGATTCATCTTTTCTATCTTAATAACAGGTGAGTATGAAAGTGTAATCTTCTTCTAAATTTGTTACTATTTTTATCACTTAACTCTTTTAAATCTACTATTATGTGTAAGCAAGTATAACCTAATTTCCTATCACCTTTGAAACTTATTAAGAATTTGAACTTATTTACCCCATGGATAAATAAAAATCTTTGACAAAATTAATAAAAGTTCTCAAATTTTATTTACCCATTTGCTCTCAAGCTTAAACTCATTCTCCTTTAAAATTCCATTATTTGTACAAGATACATGTGTGAAGTACACCCAACGAGAAGTCAGGGAAGGCTGTAGAGAGAGAGGTGCTGAATCACTGTCAACCAGCTGCTCTGATCCAAGGGCTTTCCTGTTTGAACAGAATTCTTGGAAGAAAGCTGTGTCTTCCAAGACTGATTAGTAGAACTGCGGGGATACTCAGAGGTTGGGATGTTGCAGGTTCAGAGCCTAATTACCTCATCTTAGCCTAGTTTTCAGCTTCCTGAATAGCCATTCCTTGCCCTCCTTTGTGTTGGAACTAACACTCTGTGACTGATAAAAATATTTTGAAGTCTACTAACTTCATAGACTTCTTACACCAACTCAAAAGCCAAGAATGTCATCAGCTAACATCTGAGCCCTATAGGAGAAATTCTCCTGTTTTGTTGTAACCCATCTCTCTGATGCTTTCACCAATATATCTTTTAAATGCTTGATTTATTACTTTTCTTATTCTGCCACTACACAACTTAATAGAACTGCTTCTATTGGGGAACATGGAACCTGGGATAACCTACCTCCATGTGTCCTGGGCCGATGGCTTTGTGAGTGTTTGAGTTGAGCTCTTACTTCTCCTGAGTCCTGTTTTTTATGTCTATAGATTAAATTTTGTGTTACACCCACATTCATGTATTGAAATTGCCACTGAAAGATTAGCTCTTACCACAAATGAATAAAAGCCATAGTTTATTCTGGAGAAAATATGTGTGGGTGTGGGAGCATAAATTTAGGTGTCCCCAAATATAATATTCCAAATGTGAGAACAGTCTCATGGAGTTTCTGTCATAACAGAACAATTTTACAAATCTAGGCATTAAAACAAAATACATCAGTGGTAGAGAATCCAGTTTTGTTAATACATTTCAAATGTTTTAATCTGTTTATCAGGTCTGACACAGAGGTGAACAAAATACAACTCTCTGAAGGACTAAAGATAGTCTGACGAAAATTGTAATTACGTTCTCAGACCAGTAACATTCAAATCGCTCTAGTCACTGACATTTTAATAAGTCGCCCTTTATAGACTCAGCTCTTTTTCAGGAATTCTTGTACAGGCAGAAAGTGCTTCTGTTCAGTGATTTTTATCAGGGCTCTGCTTTCCTTATAAGGGATCTTGGAGAATTCCTTTGCAGTATGAAGACAATGCAAAGGGACCATCAGTTAGTCAAGAGGCAGCCCTCCGGAGACCCACCATGGTGACAGCCTGACCTTGGGCTTCTAAGATATGGTCTAAGATATTCTGTTTCAGTTGCCCAGATAGAATAAAACATACACACACACATACACACACACACACACACACACACACACACATCCTTCCCTTTCAATTTTTAATGTAGAAACTTAAACTTCTTTCTATTTAACTTCTATTATTATTATTCTATTTAATTGATTTATTTTAACCAGTTTATTATTTCAAATAATTAATAAATTTATCGTAAATAAATAATTTATTTATTCTATTATTTATTCTATCTTCTATTATTCTTTAACTTTCTACTAAACTTCTTTCTTATTAGACAATGGAAAATAATATTTCCATCGTTGAATTTGCTTTCCAGAGTCCTTATTCTGCAGTAGTTCATTGTTAGTTAAATATAACAAACAGATTGAAGTAATAGCACTTGAAAGGGAAGGAGGAAGGGTTACTTATGTAGGAAGACCTTAAAAAGTCACATAAGAGTTGTATGGTAGAAAGACCCCAGAATCTTAATCCTTGAAAATAAAAATGTTATTTGGAGCAGATGGGCAGTCTCTACCCAGAAGCAGAAGTTGGAGCTGCAACTGATGAACATAAAGTTGTTAAAAAAGGCTTTCCAAGTCGAAAGGCTTTTCTACAGAGCCAGTGTGACAGAACAGAATTTTAATTCATTTTGTGTTTCTAGTAATTCAGAGGTTTCCCATGTTGTTTTTGTTACCATCTAAGGGTTTCTATGGAGTTTGTTTCATCTACCAGTTAAGGAATTAAAAGGCAGGAAACATCTGGTGCTTGACAGGTAGCAGAAAAGAAATCTCAAACACAGCAGACAGCATCTGCAGTTGAAGAAAGACACCTTTTGAGGTGGGGGAACACATACATGAAGCAGACACACAGAGATAAAGAACCTTTGCCAAGCTGAGGGGAGACTCAGGGATGCCAAAAAAAAATATGGTCTCACTTAGAGGGCTGGGTTTGTTTAAGTATCTGAGGGTCTTCCTCCACTAAGTTAAGGTTAGTTAGTTTGAAAAAGACCTGATGGTTGAATGACCCACAACCATTGTATAAACAAGTCCTTATCAGTCCTTGAACTTGCTGAACCAGTCTAAGGCAAAACATGGTTGTAGGGAGCTACTGGTGTCTCATCTGTCTTAATGTCTCAGATCAGAAGGGTGTGGAAGAAGCTTCTATCTTGGAAGTTCACCATCTTTGTTACCTAATCATGGCTCTTCTCCCAGTCTATCTGCCTACCAGAGAATCTGTCTAATTCTTAGGACACAAGTTTTACTTCATTGGTTACAAGTCCAAAGTTTTGTATTTCTCACCAAGTGACTAGGGAACAGAAGATAAATGTCTGTTTATGAAGATAAGGAATACTTTAACAAACAATTTGAAAATGATTCCCAGAGGACACTGGCTATACAGCTCTGAAAGGCATTTCCCTTGTTTTCATCACAGCTGGTTCACATCTGGCATTTGGTCAATTACTCATTAAATATTAATTAACATTATTTATGCAATTTCAACGCCGTTTACCATTTTAATGAGGAAATTGAAGGCAAGAGAATCTTCCACATTCCTTGTGGGTTTCACACTGACTACATATTAGATCCCTTACTCATTTCTTTCCTTTCATTCCTTTTTACTTTAAGCTTGAGGTACAGACAGTGAATTTAGTACTTAAAAAAAAAAAAAAACCTTTACTTCTCACCATGCAATTCTCTTCTAGTTACAGATATGTGGGTAATTTCTATTAATGTGTAGAAGAAATGATTACATGATTGAACATTTCTGAGACTCATAATTTCAAGATCCTAAATATATAAAGG
>JAMJFZ010003960.1:0-175000 GCA_026225945.1 Cricetomys ansorgei
GGTCCTCTCCTTCCACCATGGGGCCTCTGGTATCAAACTCAGCTTGTCAGAGTTGGGGGCAAGCCCTTTAACTGCTGTCTCCGGCAGTTAGTAAAGACACAAAGCTCTGCACACCTGGTCCACCTGACCACCTCTCACCTCTCATTGAAGACAGATCTGCACTGTTATTATTCATGTAAGAACATGTTGAAGAAAGAAAAAAGCTTAAACTATAAAATCCCCTCGATTCTTATTTGACTTTATTTTGTTTGGTTCCCTCTTTTTACATTAAAAGTTTAACTGGTGTGTAATAATCATAACATATTTGTGGAGTACAGTGTACATGTATGATACATACACGTTTGATATGCATATACATTTGTAATGATCAAATTGAGTAGTTTGAATTCTTTTTTTATATAATATTTTTATCAACAACTTGAGCTTCGTTGTGCACAGCGCACCTCACAAAGGCTGTCCACAGGCTGTCCTGAGGAGATCACACTGTCTGAGTAAGCTCTGTGGAAGAAGCTGGTCCTGGGCAGTCTTACATCCACAGTGGTTCCCGGCGCATGAAGTAGAAATCTGCGTCTCCGTATAAATCCCTATCATTTTACAGTAGACAACGTAGAGGTAAGGTATTAAAGAAAATATGTGGTTTTTTTACATTTATGAATCTAGTTCCCTGGAGAAATATTCTATTGTTTCCATACTCTTGTGACAATTTTTTAAATGTTCTCATTTTTTAAGTATTTGAGCTTTTGGACTTCTACGGTACAAGAAGTTAACATAAAAAGCTGTGTTCTTAGAGCCAGATGTGGTGGTGTGAGCCTTGAATCCCAGCACTCAGGAGACAGAGGCAGGTGGGTCTCTGTGAGATTGAGGCCAGCCTGGTCTACAGAGTGAGTTCCAGGACGGCCAGGGTCAAGCAAAACAAAGCAAAACAAAACAGAAGAAGAAGCAGATGCAGAGGAAGAGGAAGAGGAAGAGGAAGAGGAAGAGGAAGAGGTACTTTTGGTCCTAAACTACCCAGTGAATCACTGATACGAATTATCAAAATCAAAAAGCGTTAAGATACTCTATGACATCATTTGAATGAAACGGAGAAAAGGGATATGTCTTTCAGAGACAGGAAAGTAAAACCTAGGCAAATCAAATTATCTGTGAAGGTGTCACATAATTTTACTGTACCGTATTTAGAGCTCCACAGTGGCATCCAGTATGACACGCACTGATAATTGCTGTTGGGATCAAATATGAAGATATAAAGAAATTAGAAGTAAAAAGTAAAGGAAGAATGCTTTGCATGGGCCAACAGATACTGGCACTTGCAGGCCCTTCGGGCATTTGTTCATAGGAGAGCTGATCCGGGTCTCCGTCCTTGGAAACAACTCACCAAGGAGTTTTTTAGTTAAAAAGAATTTAGAAAATCACAAAGTGCATGGAATGCACACTGAACAGATTTGACACAAAGAAGAACTCTCTTTTCAGGCTGATAATTCTCACAAATACCAAAAAAACACAATCTTTTATCTTTCAGCATCTCTGAACTTTGTAATTAGTCATTTCAAAAATCATTCTGGAAATAACTTGAGAGTTATCTCACCAGCTGTGTCCAACCCCTGGGAATACGATGCCTGTCTGTGCGATATTTATGTCTGGCTTTTAGGTTACAGGGACACACCCTTACCTCCTTCAATCAAGGTCATCCATGTGGCGATGCCCGGGACAAAATTCCTAGGGGCTCCAGGGTCATCTACGTACCGTCCAAGCCACCAACGCTTGCCTAGGTACTGGCAGAATATCTCACACTCAACTAAGGACCCCAGCAGACCAGGGTGACAGCTGGTGGCGGCTGCTGTGTTCGACTCCCAGAGCATGCTTTACCAGCCTCACAGACACTTCTGTGGGACTCACAGCACTGCTAGAGCAAGAGCTGTGTTGTTCTTGATGTACTTAGTCTTCATAAGGATCCCGGGAGGAAAGTGAAATAAGCCTCTCTTGATACAGAGAGACAGAAGCATTGAGGAGCTGCCTAGACATCTACAGTTTGTAATGGCAGGGCCAACGTCCAAATCTAGGCAACCTGACACATGCCTCAGGGTAACTTAAAGATTTACATTTCCAGTCTTCTTCTCTACCTAAGAGGTTCTTGTGCCAAGGTATGAGCTCATCAAATCTCACCTTTAATGGCCCAGCCTTCCTAGACATGATCAGACAATAACAGATGTGAACCTGCTCCCCTGCAAACTTTCTCCTAAGGGTGATCGTCCTGATTTGTATGGGTGGCAGTGGCTGGTGCTGTGGATTCCAACTTCACCTCTGTTAGTAACTAGGCCAGTACAGGGTGCAAACAAGTTTCCTGACTCCACCATAGAGACATACGCAGGGATCCAGTGTCATGCATATTGAATTGTGACCACTGTCTAAATGTGCACTAGTCACCAGCTCCCTCTGATGCTGGAAGTAAACTTTAAACAACTAACTACATTTAAGTAAAAGAGAAGACAGAGTCCACATTACAGGTCGTGTTCCAAGTGTGGCTAGGAATATGGGATGGCAGCAGAAACGGCGACATTCCAGCTTTATGAAGAGGCCTGCTGGACAGCACTGACCTCGAAAGGCCTGGGGTAGAATGGGGTTGCGATTCTTCCACTTTCTTGACCCAATAAAGGACCACAGAACCATTGCTCAACAAGTGTCTGTATCTCACGTAATTTGAAGGACTGGCTTGCATGGCAGTGAAACATCACCAATATTTTAGGGCTATACAATAGGTCAGTTTTGTGAAATAATCCCGAATTTCACATTTCAGCCCCAAATGAGAGCGAGGGTAATTTTCAGCTTCTAATGGGTGTCTTCTAAGTTGCCTAATGATTTCTATGTGCCTGTAGCTTTAACTTTGCCGCTGCTCTGAGAGTCCTTAGTTGAGTCCACTCTCCCTCCACCAACAGCCTGTCTGCATTTTCTCGGTGCACAGACGGAACATGACGGTGACATTAGGCTGTGGCCACGGTGCTCATAAAACGTCACAAAGCAGAGAAGGAGAGGACAGCTCAGGGAAATATGGGTACCTTTGCCCATGTTCAACCTCCGGGCATGAAAGGCCTGCTACTTACGTGTGGTAACAAAAGCCTCGGATAGAAGGACAATTCTTGAGTTAGAATTAGAAAAGGTGGCTAGTCCACAGCTGCAGGAAGAGCTCAGGAACACCGCTTTCATCACAGGGGAGAACAAACCCCCTGCCTCAGAACAGCTCTGACTCTACCTGTTTCTGTCTGCAAGACCACTCTGAGCTAGCTCTAAGGTCAAAGCTCCCAGTGGACATCCATTAAGGACTAGATCAGTGATTCATCGTCTGTAAGATGTCCACAGCAGGCAGTAGGTGGTGTTCTAGCATCCCCAAGCACTCCAAGCTATCTCAGGAATCCATCAGTTATAATGGAAAAGTAGTGGATTGACCACATCTTGCACAGGAAAGACGCAAGAGTGGGTTCTGCTAGTCTTCAGAATTTGGGGGACACTCACCACCGGGAATGTAGGCTCTTACCCAATCAAGTGAGCAGAACCTAAGGAATCACATACATTGTTCATGAAGATATAACAAATTATACCTCTGATACCGACACGGGCATATTTCCAAGGTAAAGTAAGTAATGCTTCAGATCAAGGCAAGAAGCAGCCATGTCTCCATGTGGAATACAACTCATTCTTTTAACTAGCAGAGGGTCAAGGTAAAAGTCTCATTGCCGCCCCAAGGGCTACATCTACAGATGCCTTTGACAATTAAATGAAAACGAAATGTTTAAAAGATGGAAGGCAACAAGCCGAAAGTTCAGTAACATTTAAAACAAATTCCTAACAGTGACTTAGCCACTTACTAAATTTACTCCCCTCATTTCTATGTGTGTCTATTCTTTAGTTTATTTACTTTTAATGGATGATCTACTAAATGAAAGCTATCAAATCATATAATGAAAATAACATCACCGAACACATCAATTATTATTCGAAGGCACAGAGTCCACCTAACTAGATCTGTAAAGGGCTCGGCAGCCGGATACACCTGCAATCAAAAGCCTGCCTTTGCCACAACAGCCAGTGCTGTGGACACTGGGGTGGGAAGGGTGTGCACAGATTGGGCTTTGATACGCTGACTCTGACAACCCCAAGATTTTGTACTCTGTACAACCCACTCCATTTTGTTTGACAGTTGAAATTAAGGAAGAAAGCATTTAGTGCACAGAAGGAGTAGCTTCCTTTCCACCCCGGAAGTGGGCACCCACATTACTTGGTCCCAAGTGAAGATCACTAACAATAATGCCTCTCAACCAGTAGATTGACCTACGCAATATCACGATGGGAGCGGCACAGTCATGCAAGGTTTTAGACAGCTGTTATCCCGGGATGACCCTGTGCAGGGTCCGTGAAAGCAGAGCAGGTCTATCTACGCAACAGTAATAAATTGTCTCCCAGAAAACAACAGAACTCCCAGCAAGCAACGGGCCAGACCCATCTCTTCCAAATAGCAGCTGTTCTTAACAGTTACCTAGAAGTCACAGAAAGAGCATGGGACTTCCAGCAAACAACAAACAAATTTCCCTGCAGAGTAACTTCCCCAGCCTTCAAGATACTTGACTCTAAGTGTGCTCCCCGGAGTATCGCAGGGAGATCCATTTCTTGGAGTCTGCTGAATGCCCTCTCTCTCACATGCAGCCGGGTTTTCCTCATTGAGCTATCCGAGGAGGTTGCTGATCGTACACAGAGCGTCTGAACATCTGAACAATGCATTGTCTCTGGAAAGGGTGCGGCAGGCCCAGGCGAGGCTTGAGACTCTCACAAGCCCCACTGCGCTCTGTACTGTTGATGCAAGGATGACACCGCAGGTCGCAAGGCCTCGAGAAACCTTCCTCGCTCTTCTGCTGCTCACTACCTGTTCCACTCACTCTTCCGCTGGCTCACCCTCCCTCTCACCTGGGCTGCCTTCAGGCTTCAGCCTAGACAGTTCATCTAAGCAGACCTTCAAAGTCACGCATAGCACTCAAGTATCCCCCGCAGTGTGGTGACACATTAACTTGTAATTTCTCACTTACTGGACCGAGCCTTGTCTGCCTCTGCTGCCCAGCGTCAGAAAGAAGGCGGACACCAACTGACGAGGGACTTATTCTCCATTTGCGATTTAGTATTATTTGTCAGGGATAGGACAAACTAAATTATAGACAATGAACTTTTAAGGTATAAATGTTAAATAATGAATAAATGAATAAATAAATATATAAATATTTAGACATTCAGGATGTCTAGCCCAAAAGGAAGTTGGATGTAAGCAAATCTCATTGGCATGTTGATTCTAAAGCCCACACAAATGCAGCACAAAGCATGCTCTGCTTACACTTTCAGTATCATGGTTTAGAAACTGGCTAGGTATGCAGATCTCAAAGCCTCTTCCAGACACACAGTCAGACTTGGTGCTAACAAGAACCCGACTGTTTACTTTGATAAACATAAATAGAACCAATTATTTCCATCCCTTGTGTGTGTTTCATTTTCTATTGAGTGTACCCTAAAATCGCGTGCTTGTGTACAGGTGAGTACATGCATGTGCAGTTGAACATGTGTGTATGTGCATGTGTGTGCAGGCCACAGAGCAGCCTTAGATGCTGTTCCTCAGGACCTGTGCCCCTTGTGTTTGGAGTGAGCATCCCTCACAAGCCTGGTACTCACCATTAGGCTAGACCGGCTGGCCAGCCAGCCCACAGAACCCTCCTGTCTCTCCCTTCTTCTCCCACCCATCCAGAACTTGGGTTTCAGGTTGGTGTCACCACAGCCAGTGTTTTCCCTGAGTGCTGTAAACTCAAGTCTTTATGCTTGTTCATCAAAGGCTAACTACACGGTGAACACAGAAAACCACTGTCCCTGGGCAGAAGGTCATGCTGACTGAAAACCAAATAAGAAAAGGAGTGCTGACAAAACCGTAAGCCACCTACAAATGCAATCAGGTTGAAAACAAGTTGAGAATAACCTCAACAAAGTTTAAATATTTTTATACAAAAAAGAATAGATATTAAGCAGTGATCAGACATCCTATTGCATAAACTAGGCATTGCTCATAATACCGAACATGCAAACATCTGTGCATCTGAAAAGACAAGATATGAATGTGTGTCTGTATAAGCTATTTTCTCTCCAATTCCTAAAACCCCTAATATGTTTGGTCACTGTGTTCTGCAGAACTAATGCTAGCATGCAGAGACATAACACACTGTAATGTGCACTCTTCCTTCACCCATTTTCCAGACAAGTCTGTCTCAAAATGGATTCTGCAAAGAACTGAAAGTGAGTGTCATCTAGAATTCTCCTTCCTAATACAGTCTGTAGAGAAGCTGTGACCACAAATAAAATAAAGGTCTTTAAGAAAAACATCTAGAAAAATATGTAAGTAGCAGAAGAGCTCTTTGAAGCAGCCAGAAGGAAAAAAAATGATACTAGCAAGTCGTGAGTTTATGCTGGGTTCCTTTCCTTGTGTAGTATGCTAATAAGAATCCAAGGACCCGGTATTATTCAGGTCATTCTTAAAATACGCTTCAGTGAAGTTCTAAGGGCCCAGTCTTACTGCGCTGTCCAACAATGGCCGAGTTCAGCTGTCAGGACTTCTCGCTCATATTCTTTTCATTCATCGCAAGCCATTAAACCGTCTTCAATCCTTTGATAGAGATAATCATTACACAGTAATTACATGAATCACCTTTGGGTTGAGGAAATCCAACAAGTACCAATGGTCTGACAATGTCGAGGATGTATTTTCTAATGAAGAGATGAGGCTGTTGAATTCTTTCCCTCTAATTCAAATAGCATTTTGGCACTGTGATCCAGCAGGACTCTACCTAAGTCGACTGGTGAAGAGGAACATGGCCGAATCTCCCTGTCTCCTCAAGGGAATACATTGCTATGACAACAGTGTTTCTGATGGCCTTAGTGCATTCCACTGCCTACCAAGGATTTTTTTTTTTAATTTATGGGATAAAAACTATCTTTTTTTTTTTTTTTTGCAAATGAAAACTATTCAACAAATATTTATTTAATATTTACATGGCAAGTAAAATGAAAGGATATTTCACAGGATATGCTAAATCAAAATCAGAAATTATAAATCGGGAAATCTGTGTTTGTGTGCTCGAAGGTCAGATCAAATACCCAAGGAGGTATCAACTCCAGGACTGGCCATCATTAGAAATGCTGATTCTCTTTCTTTAGTCCTTAATTTTGGTTGAATGCGCTCTTTCTCGCTGTGCTTGGGCAGTGCTCAGCCTCTTATAAGGTCTGCTATTTCACCCACTCCTTTCTAAGCCAAGATGGTGCCAAGATATAACATATACTCAGAGCTCAGTTTTAAAGTGGCAGTGGGTGTTGAAGTCATAATCATATTTCAATTTTCTTTACCCACTAAAGTATCCAATATGTGCCTTGAATGGAGCAGCCAACTGAAAAAGAGTAGCTGGGAGTCAGGGCAGGCAGGAAGGTCGTGACCTGAGCCTGTGGCTGTCCAGTGCTCCTCCAGCAGGGGCCACATCGCCAGCTCACAGAGCTATCTCCTGCTGTATTTCTATCTTCAGTGCAGAGTGTTCTTCTATTACACACTTGTTTGAATAATTTTAACTCATAAAAGTCATAGTATAAAAAGGAATAACATAACTTCAGGAAAACATTTTAATTCTTAAAGTTCTTTAACTTCTATGCTCTTGAGAGAGGAGTCTGAAATGTTGTACCGCTTTAGGAAGTTACGATTGGCTTTTGAAGTACTAACAACTAAAGTTATAGCTAGAACAGTCTCATCCATCATCTGCCCAAATATTGCTTCTATTAGAACATGATGGGTTCCGAAGAACCCTACCGATATCCTTGGAATTCTGCAGAGATCCCAGATGTGGATCTGGAAGATAATGGTGGATTTGGATTAATTTACATAAAATGCTTCTGGGTACTAATTACACACTAAGCCTTCCTTTTGTGAATGCATCATGTTGAGCCCAGTTCCTCTGCAGTTTTATTTACCATCTAGTGTATTTTACCAGAGTACCAAACAGTCAGGATCTTCCCTACACTGTAAACACAGGGCTAATTAATAGACGCTGTCTCCTTCTCCCTCCCCTTCCCCCTTTCCTATGCACATGTGTGTGTATGTTGCATGGGTGGGTGCAGTGTGCACATGTGGTGCTGGGGACAGAACCCAAGGATTCTACACAGGAAGCCAGGGATTCTTCACTGAGCTGCTTCCTGCCCACAAGGACCATGTCAGAAATGGATTTCTCAGATCCAGGACATGGCCCTGGGTCTCTTGTCCTTCTTCCATGAGATTGAAAATGCTCTGGGAAGAAATTGTTATTTCAAAAAGCCTAGAGTGTACAGTGGTGCCGTTACAATCTAATAGGAATAGAACATTGGTGCTGAAGGGATGTCTCCGTGATTAGAATCACTGGTTGCTCTTCCACAGGACCTGGGTTCAGTCCCATGGCAGCTCACAAGCGTCTGTAACCCCAGATCCAGGGAATCTGTTACCCACTTCTGCCCTCCACAGGTGCCAGCCAAATAGGCAGTGCACAAAAATACATGCAGAACACCCTTCTATATAAACTAAAAATAAATAAAATACAGGAAAGGGGAGGAAAAGGCATAGGGTATTGACAGGGAAAACACCTTCCAAGTTCTCGGTCACACTGAGTTTGGAAGTGCGTTTAGGAATTCAGTAGCATCTGGTCTATGCTGACTGAAAAGCCTTTCAGGCTGCTGCAGGACCCCATGTCCAACCCCTGAGCCTATCTCTTTCTCTCCATAACAAAACGACACTCCATGATAAGGAAACAGTTGGGGAAAAGTACACTTAGCAGCAACCATAAGGACCAGCACAGGGACAGGAACCGAGAACTCGAAAGTTGTGACGGGATAACCCGGCGTTCCAGACTGCGGGGATCCGGGTGAGCGCGGCCTCAACAGTGGAAAGAGCTTCCAGCTCCGGCCCAGAAGCGGCTTCTCTACAGCCCTTCATGTCTCCATCAAGGGATGTGACTGCCCTGGGCTAAGTACGTCAGCCTCGTTAAGGGGCAAGCATGGTCCTAAAGACTCCTCGATGTGTCCAGTAGACATTTCAATGAAACAGATTGTATTTTTCTATAAAATCTATGTGATATTCATTATTCTATAATTTTAACATTTTTTGAAGTGATTTCATAGGAAACCTTAGAGTTTGTTTCGCACACAAACAAATCTGCAGGTAAAAAACTTGAAAATGACTGTTTTCCATTTTGCTCACTAAAAATTCCATTTCCTCCTGTAGAATAATGCCTATTAAAATCCTATTTGTGTTTCTATAGTAAAACTCATTTTTTATTAAAAGATACTGATGATCTACTTTGTAGTTAAATTTGTCAACTGAATATTTACTGAAAATAGACAACTAAGCATGTATTTTGCTTGAGATAATTAGAATGGTTGTATGATTTCCCCAAGTCAAGACCATCAAATGTGACACAGCTAGAACAGTAGTTCTTAACCTGTGGGTCCCGACATCCTTGAGGGTCAAAGGACCCCTTCACAGGGGTCACCTAAGACATCTGCATATCAGATATTTCCATTAGTATTCACAACAGTCCTGAAATTATAGTAACGAAGTAGCAATGAAAATAATTTTATGGTTGGGGGTCATCACAACATGGGGAACTGTGTTAAAGGGTCACAGCTTCAGGAAGGTTGAGAACCACTGGGCTAGAAGGTGTTCATGTCTCCTTCCAGGAATCCCTTCCCAGCACTCACAGACTTGTCTGTGACCCTCCCTTCAGATGGCTCAGGCCCTGTGAGTTGCTTTTAACAAACAGAACAGCACACACAGGAGGACTTTCACTACGGCAGGTACCTTTCCTAAGAAGCCAGCACCTGTTTCACTGATAAACAATTTCCCCTCGCTTCCTATAAAGGAGCAAACTGCTAGAATGTGAACCATTTAGCATTATGTGGATAGGAAGTCAGGGCAGCATGCAGACAATAGAAACAGACAGCAAGGAGATGTGGGCCTTAGTTTAACAAGGAGCAGAAGTCAGCTAGCAACCATGTAAGCATGGGGACTGATGTTTCTTCCTACTCGTGGTCCTGCCTGGCATCATCATAGCCTCAGGATACAGTTCAGCCTTGCCAAAACTTCTGAACTTCAGAAGCATGGGATGATGGACACTGTTAAATCCCTGTAGGTGTTATGTTTTTCTTGTGTAACAGTAGATAACTAATAACATGTAATCCTCTACATTTTGTAAAGCAAGAACAATAAATAGAAGTACTTAACTTTAGTCTAAATATTAAGGAAGAATTAAGCGTAATAATCTTCTGTTTGTAGAATTGCTTGTAAAAATAGTGAGCACATTTGAACTGTTTCTGTTTGTTTGTGTGTTTGTTTGATTGACTTTTGAGACAGGGTTTCTCTGTTTTAATTCTAGCTGTCCTGGAACTTACTCTGTAGATCAGGCTGGCCTTGAACTCACAGAGATCCATCTGCCTCTGCCCCTGCCTCTGCCTCAAGTGCTGAGATTAAAGGTGTGCACCACCACCACCTGGCTACACTATTGAATTTTTTTTTAATCTATAAAAATCCCGCGGGAAGCAGATGACACTTTCCATCATGACAATTAATTAGTGTCTGTTCATCATCGACCCAACTATTAAATGGCATTTCTTGTTGGTAACTACACCATAATGAAGGTCTTTGTGGTGATTTCCAAGAGTGTTAGTCATTAATATTCCTTAGAATATTTTAAATGGATTCAGTGTGAAATTTTTCACAACTATTCCACAACGTGCAAAATTATTTTTCACAGGCATGTGATCAGAGACTGTAATTTTCGCACGTGTGTGGAAACACAAGGGCTGTCCACCGAAGTATGACAACCTGTGGCAGAATAGCATAAATCCCCACCTGAAAATGCTTGATGTCACAAATGTGAACAAGTCAGTGAACCGACCTCTAGATGAAGAGTTCGTTATAGCTCACATGTGTGTGTGTGCATATGTGTTTAAGTATGTGCATGTGTATGCAAGTGTGTATATGCATGTGTGTATATACTTGCATGTGTGTACATGTGTGTGACTGTGCTGTGTGTATGTGTGTTTATAGGAATTCCAACAGCATCCCACAATCAATATAGCCTCAAAATTACTCTGTCACTGAAATGTAAGTACATTGACTAGATGCTTTGATGGTGGCAAAGCATCACTACGTATGGACAGAACATGAAGCACTGTAGTCCAGGGACCACTGAAAGCACATTCTTTATCCCAGGCTCACAGAAGGTCTGCTATCCCTCTCCCTGGTACAGCTCACAGTCATACCAAACTGCACCTTTAGATTTACTGTTTTATATTATCATTTATACTTGGTGCCTAACCTGGCAAGACCCAGAAACCGACTGAACTGAGGCTGCTGCCAGACAGTCCCCCCATGCCACACTGGGTAGTGAGACCTCCTCCAATAGGTCAGCCTTGTTTATCACGTATGTAATGGTATCCACATATGCTACCAGAAATCCTCTTTACACTAACACTTTAATGGTTTTGCTCCATCTTTTCCATTATGTGTAATATTTGAAAATGTTTATGTATATGTTTGTTGGCAAACAAACATGGCTATTGTATGTCTCAGCTAAGAACCCTGCACCCAGGCTGGAAAGATGGCTCAGTGGTTAAAAGTACATACATGCAGGCAAAGCATTCATCCACATAAAATAAAAATAAATAGATCTTACTCAAGAGAAGCCTGTGTGCTCGGTCTTAGTTAGGTCCTAGTCCCTTTTCTGGAAGCTGTGCATAATCATCCAGGCGACTTCGTAGGATTTACTTCTTCTCCTTTGTGGCCTCACTAAGTGCTGTGAGCAGTCACCACCTTTAGGTGATGACGCTGCCCTGGCGTGGTTTCTATTAGAAGTGATATGTGAGAAGGGTTTTCGGACACTCATTGTGAGCGATGCGGGGCTTCAAACGCCTCCGCCTCTGCAGGCGACTTCTCTGCCACAACACTGCGCAGCTCCGACATTCTAGGCGGGAGGTCTGCTGTAAGAACAACAGAACCCCACGTCTACGTCTGCACCCCGTCAGCTGGGGTAATCAAAAGGTTCCAGCAACTTTTCAATTCACCCTTCTGCATTTCTGAGTGAACTAGAATCTTTTCTCTCTTAATCAATTGCTTCTTAACTTTGGGGTCCATCAGGGTAATAATGTACCTTTCCAGTTCCTCCAGAGCCGTAAACTAACCAGCGGGAACCAACTGGGACATGTTTTTTTCTGTAGTCTACTAAATTTAGAAAATAGGTGGCGCCAGCTTTAAGGCTGCTTCCCTGGCAGGGTCACAGACGAACAGTTATCTCTTCCTTTAAGTGGCCAGATTAAGGAACACACAACCCCACTGCAAGCGTTGGAGTAATTATGCCACTGTTTGTTATTTCAAACCCGCAATTAGCCATGAAAAAGCATGTACAAATAAAATACTGTGTTTATATTTCTCATATAAAAAGCCCCGTTGTTCAACAACAAAGATATCAAACAGCATATTTTATAAAACTGGTATTTTGTAATTATGTGACTTAGAGCTGAGCATAATTCAAAGGGGAGACCTTGGGGGGGACACTAAGAAGAATGTCTTCAGGCTGGCGACGCCTTGACTTCAAGCATTTGAATTTTAAAAAAATCTAATTTTTTCTTAGTGGTTAAAACCAAGACCATTTGCAAAGGAAAGTTTGGTGCTAAAATCTTTTTCACTCACAGACTCTGACTCAGCTGCTCCTGGATTGAAAGATTTCTAGGCTCTTTCATGGTGTTCTCACCTGCATACACCCTCAAAGCAAACACTCTCCCGTGCTTTCCTTCTTCACCCTCCCTTCTCTTGTTTAAATAATCACAAATTCTGTGCCTTTTCCATGTCCACATATGAGTCACACATGATGAAAGGCTGATTAGCTATTCCTCCTTTAACAAGGTGCACTGTGGGATATGTTTTATCTTGGTGACTAAATTACTATTGCCATATAATAACAGGGCTCAGAGTATCTGAGAACTGCTTCCATTGGAGATCTATTTTTAAAGAACAATATGCATTTGTCTCTCTATTCTGTGTCTTTTCTCGTGTAGAGTACAAAAACAAGATGACAAAATGTATTCCGGGAGGAAAGGGTCACACATCGAGATATTAAGACGCTCTTTAGTGTAACTAGCCAGAAATGATCGGAGGCTTTAGAAATAGCCTTGGTGATCATTTTGACAGCTATTCTGTGGAGAGCCCCCAGATCTCAGTACCTCATAGCTGCATGCTACATCCACCCATGTGGACTAGCTCTTGCCACATGGCCCAGAGCAACCAGTGTTGATTCTAAGCAGAAGAATCCCGCTCCTCCATGGTTTAAAATTCACACTGACCTTTTAAAGAACATTTGTTTTCCCCCAGACAACTCCCAACAGCTTCTCTAATTCTTAAGGTTGGACTTATCCTTGTTGCCTTTAAAAGCAGAATCCTCTCTGGAAACCAAGTTCAAGATCTTTGCCCAGCATGTGAGCTACACTAGCAAACAGGATGTTTAGGTGAGAAGCTGACGGCTGATGGTTTGCTCACTGCTCGGTGTTCAGGCAGCACGGAGGGTGCAAACTCTGTGAAGCTGTCACTGTCCTCAGGGTAGTCCGAGAGGATGCTAACTGTCTAGGAAGAAAATGCAGTAGACACTCTTAGTTAAACATTTAATCTGCTCCTCTTCCCAGACATTCCCTCTTCTGGGACAGACCTCAGACAAACGGCCCAGACCCTTCCGACGTCTGGGAGCATGTTAGTTTCGGACCTGAAGCTGCCGCAAGAACAGCAATAATAAAATATGAAGAAGTAAGCTCCTTGCTTTTATGTGCAAAATGATTTTCTGTTCACTCCTGCTGCGATCCTCCCATCCATCTGTGCCAGTCCCTCAAAAGCAAACAAACGAATCGAAATCCAAATGATCGTAAACACAAGACTGATGCCGGAGTGGACAACGAATGCCATTCCATGGGATTCCATGGGATTCCATGGGATTGACAGCCAAACGTTTGCAGGTCGATAACCTTGGTCTGTTGTGAAGAACCATGAGGTCTTCGCACATCCTTAACCTCTCTCAGTGCTAGGTAGCCCATTTGTTGGAGAAAGCTAGCTTGCCTCCTGATGTGGATCCTTGTGGGGAATGACTCACAGCAGAGCCAAAATTTCACCCCACTGCCGCCTGGCTTTAATCTTATAGGGCTGTTTTAAATTGCCCCACGGAAGGTAGTATCTTCCGTATAGGAAGAGGAAGCTGTACCTCGCCCAGAAATATAGTTGCCCAAATAGAACTTGCATAGTAGTACAACACGGACAGACATGTTAATATGAACGGGGGAAATCTCACAAGGAGCCCTAGGTGAGGAGCTAATGGTTGCTGAGGGAGGAAGAATCCAGGGATAAGCCCCCTTATGCACTATTCAACACTAAGTGGTCAGCCCTAAACGCACATATGCATGTGAACAACACTAAATGGACTCAGGACTGTGTGTGTGTGTGTGAAACAGTAATAAGTAAAGAAGTCACCGGTCTGAGAGGGAGTCAGGAGGCACAGAAGTTAGAAGTGGCGAGCAAAGGGCGGAAGCAGTGTAAACACAGTACTTACATATGAAATTCTCAAAAAAATTAAATTAAATAGATATATTTTCTTGAGTTGCCTTTATGGGACTTGCCAATTGTAAGAAACATGGAAGAGTAGAATTCCTTAAAATGTGACTTCAGTCTTGTTGACTCCAAAAAAAGAGTTAGTGTGGAAACCAGTGGGGAGGATCTGACTTCCCCATCCCAGGGCCGCTGGGCACTGGGGCCTACCTGCTCAAGAGGACTGTGTGAGGACATAGCAGTGGTCGGTATGAGCACACGGGAAGGAGACAGTGTTAATCAGAACATTCACTTACATGTTATCAGTTCCTCCTCTCCCAGGAGAGGAGGATATGCTTGGTCTGCTAGCTTTTTCATTATTCAGACCAATAAACACACGAACAGGAAATGGAGACTGGCATGACATGACATGTATATAGCTCCTTTCAGAGCTATTACCGGGAACGAGGCATTAGACTAAGAAAAATGGTTGTTAATCCCTGTGAAGGGCTTTGGTCGTTGCCTGGGAGTGGTGATGGTATTCTCACTGCAGTTAGCACCATGGAGCCCTTGCTTTGTGTTGCAAGTGTCAGAAAATATTCGAGATTATCCAGCAACCACACACAGCCTGAGGCAAAGATGCTTCCAAGGGTCTTGGCGGACACGACCCAGGTCTCATCCCACTTGTACATCTTCAGTAGCAAAGTGCTTCTGACTCGCTCCAAATATCCCTTGGCACCAGGATCCTTCTGTAGAATTTTTGTCCTTCCACAGAACAGAGACCCTCCTGCAGAAACACCTACAGAGGCTCTTCCGTGTCCTTGGATCCTGTGGAAGCAGGGAGGGCAAAGCTCTCCCCATGATGACTGTCACCAAGGCGAAGGAACTTGCTGCGTCTTGTTGTGTCTTTGTCTTCTCATGGAAAGCATCTCCCCATTCATGGATCAGAGCACAGAATCTTGCTTTGACCCCATTTTGTCCTCTATATGCTGGCACATGCTACATCCGCCATGTCTAGTGAGTCTGGTTCAAAGCCAAGGCCATCTGCTACTGGTCTTCCTTTCCTCCTCCCCAGTCAAAAGAATACTAATTATTACCCACGGAGTGCGTGTGTGGTACAAGGAGGAACACACAAGTTAACAGCTACTGTGCTGATATAGGTCAAAGTTCAGGACGTCATCTCTAAAAATAAATCCAGATGTACCTGACCATTCAATTCCTAGCAAGACACATCACCAAAACTTTCCTCAAGACTCCCTCTCACCTCCTGAGCTGAGGAAGTGAAGGGTGACTCAGACCTTCACTGCCTATCCTTCCACAAGGATCCACCTTGCTCATCTACAGATCTCCATTCACGCTGAGACAGAGCTTGTGTCCCTTTCTAATCTGAAATAACAGGAAAAAAAGACAAAATGCGGACTGCAACACTATTACGCCAGTCGAACATTTAACATTTTATTTGAGAGTCAGTGAGTATTTCAGTCACCTTTCTCAGAAAACAGGACGGAGGTCTGTACGAGAGATCAGGATCCCATTGCGTGTAAGGAGATGTCCGCTTATGAAACCTCCAAATGAGTCTATTAGCCAGAAACATCATAAGAGTTCAGATGAGGATGACATTAGTTTCCATGGAGTTTGCCATGGGTTTTAATGAGTTGTTACCACTTATTGAGCGTCACTACTTCCTGGTTAAATATCTGATATAAACAGGACACATGTTTCATGAAAGAGGAAAGACAGGCCCTGTTGTCAGTCCCAGGCAGTGTCATATACCAAACAGTGGGAAACTACCCCAGTCTGCCTACAGTCTCCTGATCATTGCGCTACTCGTCCCTCTTAAGTTCAGAGCTTGTTTGTATTTTCGGAATTTCCTGTTCAGCATAGCTAGTAAGAGGACCATATATGATTTAGTTGGCCACGCATTCCTGAAGATAACAACTTTAGCAACAGATGCTATATAATGGTTGATCTCATACTTAAAACCATTCAAGATTTTATATTATTTTGAAATGAGATTTATATATTTTGGTGTAAGTATATTCTAATTGAAGGTTATGTTTACTTTCTGAACTACTACAAGTAAATCACTGTTCTTTTAAAAATGTAAGTGAATCGCTGGGCAGTGGTGTGCACGCCTTTAATCCAGCGCTTGGGAGGCAGAGGCAGGAGGATCTCTGTGAGTTCGAGGCCAGCCTGGTCTACAGAGTGAGTTCCAGGACAGCCAGAGTTACAACAGAAAAACTCTGTCTTGAAAACAAAACAAACAAACAAACAAACAAACAAAACAACCAACTTAAGTGGTAAGAAGAAGTCTGGATGTTAAAGACTCAGCGCGTGATCCTCCCTCCCCAAAAGCTTTAGCAATGAAGGAGGCACAACACCATCCATTTTGATGATTATAGTCTTTTCAACCCCCTACCATCATCTAGATCTTTAGATCAAGAGCTACCAGTATGAGGCTCATTTCACTGTAAGTTTTTTGTTTAAGGAAGCTGACTTCCATTTACTCTCTCTTTTCACCGACACAGGTAATGAAAGCAGCTGGATTTGTCTTCATTCATTGGTGACTTACTCCTCACCCGCCACTCCTTGTAATCTCTTTTTGTCACTCACCAAATCTACAGGTGTAAGGTCATCAAAATGTAATTGCCAAATTCACTGACCTAATTTAAAAAACATTTTTACATTTGTGTTGTGAATGTGTGTGTGCATGTGTATGTGTGCACATGTGTGTGCCTGT
This sequence comes from Cricetomys ansorgei, assembly GCA_026225945.1. Taxonomy (NCBI): domain Eukaryota; kingdom Metazoa; phylum Chordata; class Mammalia; order Rodentia; family Nesomyidae; genus Cricetomys; species Cricetomys ansorgei. The sequence continues at coordinate 17,388 of JAMJFZ010003960.1, forward strand.
GTCTGTGTGCACCACCACAGCACAGAATGTGGAGATCAGAGTGCAATTTGTGGAGTTGGTTCTCTTCTTCCAAAACATAACACCCAGGCACTGAGCTCAGTCTAAGCAGCAAGTACCCTTCTTTATCAACTGAGCCATCTCACAAACCCCACCCTGACCTACATGTCTTTTCTGCAACTTGTGGCACTGTGGACTAATTATGTGTGTTTCTCAAAATTATTTTTCTTTTTCTTGAGTTTGGATTTTACATTGAACCCCAAAGACCCATGCACTTAAAGCTCTGTTCCAGGCTTGGCCTGGGTGGGAAAGGGAAGAAACTTTAAGAGATGAACTCTAGAGGTTTTCTGGGCCTTAGGAGCATGCCCCTAAAGCAAGAGTCCAGCCTCTCCTCTTCTTTCTTTTGTTTTTCTCCCCCCTTTCTTCCTTTCTTCCTTTCTTCCTTCCTTCCTTCCTTTCTTCCTTCCTTCCTTTTCTTTTCTTTTCCTTCCTCTCCCTCTCTCTCTCTCTCTCTCTCTCTCCCCCCCCCCTCTCTCTCTTTCTTCTTTCTTTCTTTCCTGTGTGTAATGCAGAGGTAAATGATTTTTGACATATGCTGCTCTGTCTCACCAGAGGCTAACACCAACAAACTGACTAATCGTAGGGATCATCTCAAAACGCAGACATAAACATTGAATGAAGTAAAATAGCTTCTAAACCTCTCTAAGCCCTGTTGGTCTCCCCTAACACCTAAGTTCCTGAGTCATCGACACTGGAGTCTGTAAGAGTGTAGGAAGACCATGTCACCAACCTTTACAGCTTAGTTCAATTTGCATTTGAAATTAACAAAGTCAGTGGTAGTTAAGTAAGAAAGAGACCAACCATCTTTGAAAGGGGTTGCAGAGAAGAAAGAATTCTAGACTTGGGTTTCCTGTAAGAACATTCCCAGTGGGACACAGAGCTGCATTTCCAAGTGGCGGGCAAGGACATCCCAGGTGGCAACAAGAAGACACAGCAACAAGGAAGAGAGGACACCAAGGGGAAAGAGGCTGAAAGTCATCAACTTCACAGGGTGGATGGGAATCCTTTCTTCTCTGGAGCAGCATGGAACAGCCAACATACAAAATCATCTTGTAAAGGCATAGAAGAGATGACTGCATTCACTCATCTCACACAAGGAGGGGTGCACCATTAACAAGATCAAAGCTGTTCTTACATGAGAAAGACATATTACCACATAGGATCACTACCACGGCATTTTGCTTATAAACATCTGAATGCAGAGATGACCAAGCAACCTGAGGATAAGCCACTCTCACTTACAAACGTCATTCCCACTCATCCAGTATAATTACCATTCACTGCTTCCTAAGAGAGGACACATGGTAAACTTATCTTATTTTGAATAGTAAACGCCAGAGCAAATTAAAGTATTTCATTAAGAAAAGTATATTAAATGATTAAAATGATGGTTATTTATAATCACTTCCAGAAGGAACAGTTTTGGTTAAAAATTATTTCCTGAACTAAGCTTGGCATCAATCCTTGTTCATTAGCAGTGTGTGCCTTTAAAAAAATTGATTATATACAAGTGCCAACTAGTTATTGTACTACTATAGAAACGCAAAAAAACAAAAAGATAGCTGACCAACATTACAAAAAGCAAGAGTCAAAAATGAGTAATTTCCCAGGTTTGGAGAAATGAGCAGAGGAGGACGGATACGAGCCTGATGCGATCCCAACAGAGGCCAGCGGGTTGCCGTGAAGCCAGCCGTGTACACTCAGAGTGTCTGAATATGACGAAACCAGGAGCAGAAATCATGAAGTGGGCATCAAATGTCACTGGGGTCTGCAACCCTGTGCTCTGCCCATTCTGTGCACATGCATGTGGTGACTTGGCTCAGCAGGAAGCCAGTCCTCGGGCCCACAGGCTTAGTTAGGGTTTCCATTGCTGCAATATTAAAAAAAAAAAAAAAGAAAAGAAAAGACCAAAAAGCAAGTCGGGAAGCAAAGGTTTATCTGGTTTACACTTTGATTCAGCTGCTCATCACTGAAAGTAGGAAGTCAGTACAGAATCTCAAGCAGGGAAGGAACCTGGAGGCAGGACCTGAAGCAGAGGCCATGGCAGGTGCTTCTTATTGACTTGCTCCTCGTGGCTTGCTCAGCCTGCTTTTTTAGAGAACCCACACCCCCAGCCCAGGGATGGTACCACCCACAATGGGCTGGGCCCTCACCCAACAATCACTAATTAAGATAATCTCCCTCAAGCTTGCCTACAGCCCAATCTTATGGAAGCATTTCCTCAATTGAGGTCCATCCTTTCGGATGACTGTAGCTTGTGTGTCAAGCTGACAGAAGACTAGCCAGCACACCTCCCATTCCCAGGCATCCTTAGCTCCAAGGCTGCTTCTGCCTCATTGCCTCCCTTGGCATCAGGCAGGTCATCCACTTTCATCTCTCCTCACTGCTTCACGTTGACTCCTCAACAGTCCCACTAGACTTCAGCTCCCTAGCCTCTCTGTCTGTGTTACATTTCCACAAAGAATCTGACAGGCTCAACTTTTACTGTAATTATTAAGCACAATGAAGACAAGAGGAACCAAAAGAACTTGGCGGAACCTTATAATCAATGGTTACAGTTTGAACAAGCCCGGGGACATGACACACACCATATAAATGACATCAGACTCTCTGGACGTCAGAGTTTCTAAGGATGACCAGGATCCTCCAACATGGCTCCACAGGCACCGAGCTACTGCTGTCTATGTCCAGTGACACTGAAGAACAGCAAAGTGCCCGGGGCTTAGTCATCAGAAGATTGACATGTTTTAATGAGAAATGAAATTAAATCCAAACCTAAGCATTCTGTTCCTTGAAACAGTTATTTCTACTTGGATCTTGGATAGTAAGTTTAGCAAGAAAAATTGTCATAGAGAGTTACAGTTTCCACACGAGTGTGAGACTGAATCTTGAATTCACCTTGCAGAAGCAGACACTGACCTTATCCAACAAAAATGGTTAAAACCAACACACATCAGCAAATACACTTACATAGAAACTAAAATGAATGAATATGTTCTTAAAACTATTTCCCTATGAACTTACAGAACATAACACCAAAATAAGCAAGAACAATAGCTATCCTACTTTACATTTCTGTTGCCATGATAAAACTCTGGCCAAATCCAACTGAGAAGAAAGGGTTTACTTGGACTATATCACCATGTCTCAGACCATGAACAAGGAAATCAGAGCAGGAATTCAAGGAAGGAACTTGGAGGCAGGAACCAAAGCAGAGACCACAGAGGGGCACTGCTTACTGGCTGACACCCAGACTCACAGTTCAGCTCCTTCCTTATACAGCCCAGTGCCCCCTGCCTAGGGATGGCACCTCCAACTGTGAGCTGGGCCCTCCTCCATCAAATACCAATCAAGAAAATGCCCCACCGACATGCCCAAATGCCAATATGATGAAAGAGATTCTTCAGTTGAGCTGTGTCCCAGGTGTGTCAAGTGGACAACCAAGTGCAGCCATCATAAGAGGTGTTTGGTTTGCTCATTTGTATGCGAAGTGTCTACATCACGTCACCCAAACACTATGACCTCAAAAATAGGTGGTACCCTAAGCAGCTCAGAGTGAAAAAGAAAATCTAAAACCATTAGGGAAGCCTCGAGACCTGTGTATTCCTGAGGCATTGTGAAGTTTGTGCTTGCTAAATATAAGCGATACGCTTGCTTAAATAGGAGATTATAAACATGAGACAATGGGGGTCCACGCACTCTTCGGGGCATGATGACTAGAACTTACACAAACATAGTTGAGACGTTGCCATGGCCTGTGTTAGAATCTATTCTCAAATCTGTGTTCTTTCATCAAGTATCTGAAGGCATATTAAGTAAATAATGCTGTCAGTTACAACAAAAGCTAACATGTAACAGAAAAATCTGTGCACCCCAAACCTCACAGTAAATAATGCTGTCAGTTACAACAAAAGCTAACATGTAACAGAAAAATCTGTGCACCCCAAACCTCACAGTAAATAATGCTGTCAGTCACAACAAAAGCTAACATGTAACAGAAAAATCTGTGCACCCCAAACCTCACAGTAAATAATGTTGCCAGTAACAACAAAAGCTTACAAGAAACAGAAAAAAATGTATGCACCCCCAAACCCCACTTTCATAGAATGCATTTTATAGAATGCTCAGGATTTTAGCAAAAAGTGTGATAAGGAGAGAAAAATCTTGTAAAAACTCAAGCATGAAATGACATATATTTATAAATTGGAGCTCAGGAAATTTCATTTTTTATATTGTCTGTAACTTGAAGATTTTTGATACATGTATCAGAATCTTACAATATGCTAAAAAAGCAAAACAATACACTGTGCTGTATAATGCCATGAACTACAGAGAAAATTACCCACAACTTCTGCTGCTGATTTGTATGAAACAGGACCTTAAACGGTAACGTATAAGTTACGCATACATGTACACATAGATGTGCACGTTTCTTCATGAATGCAGCCGTTTAGGTTGTTTTTAAAGTTAAACCAGCTATTTATCACAATGTTAAAAAAGGACACCAGAATGCAGATTGCTTTTCGAATATGTTATAAAACAAGGGTTTACTTAAGTACATTGGCTGTATTTGATCTCTGCTTATTATGAATTCAAGACAATTTAAAAAACAAACAAAACCAAAATGAAACGAACAAACAAAAAAACCCATAATAAGCTTACTTCACAGCTCACACTGGCCTGGACTTTGTGATCTTTCTGCGAACCTTCCACAGTGACGGAGTTATGAGGTATACTGTAAAGTCTGATTTCAAGTCATATAATTACATTAGGTGAGATTCAGGGGTTGATTATAAAACTGGTCAACTTCAAAAACAGTCACATGAAATTTTAGTGTAATTCATCCTTACTTTATAGAACACATTTCTAATGGCGGGAGAATATGAATCTACCTTCACTATGAAGAGTTAGATGTCACTGCAGGACATCAGCTGAAAAGTTAACATATTTCTCCTGAGAGATGAATGCTCATGTAATGTATAATCATAATAGCATGTCACATTTCTTATCTATAATAAGTATATCTACAATGAGTATAAACCACTAAAATTGCACGCATGAGTGTGTTCACAGCCATGGAGATACAATGTGTTTGCGTTTAGCTTACCTCTTTAGAGAGCCTGTCCTGTCAGCCTATCCCTGGCTTTGTAACTGCCAAAAATGGGGAATTTTTTATGATCTTGAGGAAAGGTCCTGACACTAGTCATTTTGTAATTACAATTCTGCTGAAATAAGTAAATGTTTTCAGAAACTGGGTTATAATCTTCAAAATCAACCAACACCTTAAGCCATCTTTTCTACCTTGCATGAAGGTACACATACGGCCTGTGCAGAATCAGAACTTATTCATCAACTGTACTCTTTTCTACATGTAACTAGCTGGCTCATTTTCCTTAAACCAAGAATGCTAGCACTTTAAACCCTAACTCATATATTTCTTAAATCATATATTAAGAAATTGATGTTCATGCTGGCAAAAGTAATTTGCTACCTTTGTACCACCAAGAAAAAAATGCAAGACATCAAGACATCTCCAGTAATAAATTCTGTTGCACTGAGAAATAGAAACATCGATGGTTACTTTATAATGTGAAGAATGTGAAGAGTAATTGTTTAAAGGAATTAAGATTTCATAATTTTGAAAAATAATATTTTACCTAAAATATGAATATAATATAAACGTAATCTTAGAGTGCCTCATAATATCACAAAATCTTTGCAGAAGACCTTTCCATTATGATGACATAAACTCCATTTTGAGAATTAATTTAGACTAAGAGAAAAAAAAAAACAGTTCAAGTATTTGGACACTTCCACTAAGGTATGGAATTACTGCAGCCCACTGACAACACAGGCTCTCTTTTAAATACTGAGCTAAGCAAATTAAAATTACTAGACATATCTGATTGGGCTTATAGTCAAGGGAGCATGCAAATTAAATTTTTCACTATTACTCTTGACTGTAAATTATTAAATCTCTGCCACACTTTTACTAGTAATAAAATTATCAGTTCCTTATCTTTATGTTTTATGCAACAGTCCCGTCAGGATAAATAGCAGTGTGGTATATGCATTAATCATTCACGGTTAGTCTCTATCATTATGGCTGATTTCATTTCCTAGGAATGAATTACAGGTATGTTTATAGCACACATAGAGTACTTAAATATTGACTTGTCCATTGAAATAAAGTTTTGGTTAATGTTATAAACTGATGATTTTTAATTTCAGTCCAAGTTTCTGATCTTAGAAAAAGGAAAGAAAGAAAAAGAAAGAAAGAAAGAAAGAAAGAAAGAAAGAAAGAAAGAAAGAAAGAAAGGAAGGAAGGAAGGAAGGAAGAAAGAAGTAAAAGAAAGAAAGAAGTAAAAGCCATAAGCAAGGTCTGCTTAAGTTTAGCTAAGTGATAAGGTGTGGTCTCAAGCTCTGCTGACTTAATATAAGATGCCTGGGCCAAAGTATCACGGATCCTCTGATCCGTGCCTATCCCTAACCCCTCCTCCAAATAAAGCAAGGGAAGGCCCTCTGAGCACAGGGCTTGGGGGGCAGTAGGAAAGGGAAGTAGAGTTGTGGTGTCTTATTTCTTTTGCAAAGCAATACAACTTCCCTGTGTTCTTTAGGAAACTACACCCACACCTACAGAGATCCGCTCCTGTTGGCAGTCTTCTCTGCTAAAGGTCACTGCAGAGCCTTTGTCTTAAGGCCTCTCTTAGGCAAACCCCATTTCAGCACCACGGACAGCAGCACCTCCAGCTGCCAGGGTTGCATACCAATTTCCGAGAAACTCGCCTAGACTTCCCCTTTGCTAACCAGCAAGGTCACAGTCCTTGCTGACTATCATACAAGTTATTAACTATTTCCCCAAATTTTAACTCATAGCATCAAAGATTTATCATTTACTATTTCTTCAGAGTATGCGAAAATAAAAATAAAACAACCCAAAGCAATTACATAAGGTGTCTGATTACCAACCTAACAATGAGAATCGATTGGTAGATAGCTAATTACACCCTTCTACTAATGACACTCAGGACAATAATTACATGGATGTTGAAGAGAAAACAGGAGGCTTAAGGAGAGCAGGCCTCCAGACTTTCTGAGGAGGAAAAGCTACCCCCATCAAGCATGTATGTTCGGCTGTTTTTCCCCTACATCAACAACACTTTGCTCTGTTCCCACGGCCAACCAGCTTCATGATGCTAGAAATGGAGACACCAAGGTAGGTTAAGTCCACCAGCAGAGTCCTGTGCCTGTCTCCAGTCCTGCTGACTACCTGTGTGCATTGGTACCCTCTGTATTTTCTAACAAGCAGTAACAGAGTTTGAGTCAACCACATAGCTCAAAGAGCAGCTAAAGCATTGGCTTTGTTATCTTAGAAAATGGACCTCCCTGATATTCTAAGGCCTCTGGGAGGAAAGCATCAGGCCACGGGGAACTCACCTGGTATCCCCAACCCCGGCAGGAAGCTCAGCTCTTATAGCAGCAATGATTAAACTTACAGAACCACAGCCAGATAAACAAGTGAAACAGAGGAAAAGCCGCAGAAGTGGGGGAAGGAACCCACTCTCCCTACCTTGCAGTCCTCAGGACACGACTTCACCGAGTACTCATCCGACTGTAAGTACTTGTGCAGCACGCTTTCAAACTCTTCGTACTTCTCCTGAGCGTGGTGGTCGTAGTCCTGGTAAGCCTCGACGCACTGTCTACACGTGGTCATCTCACCTCCCTCCGTGAGCACCACGTCCAGACTGCAGTTCAAAGTACTGGGACTGGACAGCCCCGAAAACAACTCCCAAAGTGTGTAGGAATTACAAAACGAAAGGTAAAAATCCGACAAGTTCCACAACGGCGTCGGTGAGCCCCTGGACGACTGCTCCTCCCCCGCGGCCGCCCCCCGACTCCAGTTTCTCGCGCACACAGCGTCCGCGCTCTCCACGGTGAAGCACTGGCCGGAGGAGGCGCCCTGGGGGTAACAAGTCTCCAGGCGCCACACCGGCTTGGCAGAGTTTCCTAGAAAAAGAGCCCCGCTCCGGTTGTTCTTGCCTCGGTTGCCCTTGCTGCCGCCGCCGCCGCCGCCTCCCGGGGAGGGGGGCAGGGTGGGGGACGAGGAGGCGGAGAGGAGTCTGTGTGCCTGGGCGGCGGGCGAGGACTCCCCCATGCTGGCCAGGAGCGCGGGCCAGGAGGGCTCCTGCTGGCGCTGCCGCTGCTGCTGCCGCTGCCGCTGCTGCTGCCGCTGCTGCTGCTGCTGTTGCTGCTGCTGCTGCTGTTGCTGCTGCTGCTGTTGCTGTTGGTGATGCTCTTTGTCCCTGGTCCGGGTCAGCTTGGCCTCGGCGCAAAACCACAAGTGATCAGAGAGCAGGACTGTGAAAAACAAGAGAGAAGCCAGAGACAGTCGCCATTTCTGAGCCCGCTCTGAATCGATGAACGGTTTCTCGTTCTCCCGGGGTGCTGCCAACCAGATTTTTAAGCCGTCGTCATACTGCCGACACATCCAAGCACCCCTGGTCATATTTTGGGAACGCACAGCCCTGGCCGACTCCACCGTGAGGGCTCCTGTGCCGGTGTCACCACAATATGCATTGACTTAAAGGGTTTAATTTCCGTATCCCCTCCTCCTGATTCTCTCTCTCTCTCTCTCTCTCTCTCTCTCTCTCTCTCTCTCTCTCTCTCTGCTCTCTCTCCTTCTCTCTCTTCCTACATAAATATTACCATACTTTGGAGGAAGATCTTGCTTCCGACCTAATCATCAGCCGACCCCATCCCCTGGAGAGTGGGAGACAATGAGAGAGAGAGAGAGAGAGAGAGAGAGAGAGAGAGAGAGAGAGAGAGAGAGAGAGAGAGAGAGACGCGGAGGCTGGTGCTGTGCTGGCCGGCGGGGAGGCTGAGTGCGGGAGGTGATGGTGGTGGAGGTGGTGGGGTGGCTGGCGCTGCTCCTGTCACCCCGGCATGGTCAGCGCGCGGGTCCCCATGGCCCAGCTGAGGACAGCCCGCTCTCCCCTGCCAGGGGCATGCCGCGTCTCCGCTGCCCACTGACGGCGACCGGAGCGCCTCCCCTCCTCCTCTTCTCCTCCTCTTCCTCCTCCTTCCTCTCCGTCGCTGGCTTCTCCTCCGCCTCCCGCGCCTACTTCGCGCTGGCTCTCCCCGCGCCCCGAGCCTGAGCGGCCGCCGGCAGGGCTGTCCCTCCCCCCCACCCCCCACCCCGCGCTCCGACTGTGGCCGCTGCCGCTGCAGGTCTGCCCGCGGGCGCCGCCGGGGGCCGAGTCGCCTGCTCTGGGCCTCCGGAGGCCACAGTCATCTTCAGTCCCCGGTCTAAGTTGCCGCCATCTTCGTCCTGGAGGCACACTTTTTTGGGGGGAGCGCTGGATTTTGCGTCATCTCCTCCCGCCCCGAGGTCTCTCCATCCTGGCGCAGTGGCGGCGGCTCGGCCCGGGGAGGAGGATGAGGACGCACGGGCGGCGGCTTGGGGACCCGCTGTCCACAGCCCACTCTGGGCCCTGTTCACCCAGGCTTCTGCCCTCGGCTTGCCGACCCTCCCCTCTTTTTATTTCAGAGCCAGGACGCCGCCCGAGTGGTCAAGGCTGACGCCCGGGGTCTCCAGCTTCCTCTCCCTACCCTGCAGTCCGGGGGACAAGTCCGAGCCATGGGAGGGTCCCTGCTGGCGACCAGGGGCTGAGCATCATCTCCCTTGCTAGGCAATCTACAGAAAGAGGAGGTGGACTAGAGGAGGGGCGAGGTGACTTTGCAGACTCAGTCTGAACGTGCTTTGGGTCCCTAGACAGCTAACCTAAATTGGTTTTATGTGTGGGAAAGGAGGCAGGGTGCGCGCATCTGCATGTCTGCCTGCATGTTATTGCTTCCAGGCCCTGCGTGTGCACTGCAGCTGTGACCACACTACACTCCATGTCTGACCACGTTTCCTTTCCAAAGTAAGCGGTGACAAAAGGTCTCCCCAGCCCTGGGGGAGCCCCGCCGGCCTTCAGGGACTCTAATCTCGGAGGATTCCCCCAAAGGACCCCCCCAGGACCCTGGGGCACCTGCGCACTGTGCCTGCCGCCCAGCCCAGGCCGGGTGGGCTCCTCTGTGACGGGACTTCCGCAGCACCCTCCAGGCTGGCGCTGCAGTCCTAGGCTCTGGTGCCCCTTAGTGTTGGCTCTAGGAGTTCCAAGAAGGGAAAGCCAGACACAGACTGGGAAAACCTGGGGTCCCCTGGTTTCCGGTCTGAAGGGGTGGGGATGCCAGAGGGAAACATCAGTCTCCTGAGGTCTGGACAGCTATTGCACCCTGCCGGGGTCCCCACCTGAGCCTAGAGCACCAAACCAGAGGATTCCAAGCGCTCTCTCTGTCAGCAAGGGTTTGCACATTTAGCAGTCACTATGTCCTTCTCGCTCCCCTGCATCCCTAGGCCAGTGCACATTCCGAAGAGCCTTACCAGGTGCTCAGAGTTCTAAACAAGTACCCTAAAAAACCAGAGGACTCAACAGAATTTATTTTACTGTCAGACGCACTGTGGGTGTTGGGAACACGGAAGGAGTGGGAATTTTTCAAACGGAAAGTTGCAAAATGCAAAAGGCAGGATTCATTCCTCTCACAGTATAGTATAGCTGATTTTACATGTTTAAATCAGGTTCTGTAAGACTATAGGTAATTGCCAGTAAGGAACTAGGTCCAGTTTGACCACTGCTTTCCGTAGACATGCCAACAGGAGGTTTAATAGGTCATTTATGTACATCCAAGTACTTTGGGTTTCATGATTTTGAATTTCTGATTTGTATCACAATTTTTCTCCAAACATAATTCCGATAAACTATTGCTGACTAATCAGTCTGTCAGAAAGCTCTCTATACTTACGTATTAGGCCCATCGGCCACACACACAGTATAAGTAAGTACGCATAGGCTTTATATGCACCCTCAGGGGCTTCATATGAATATGGCATGGACGTTGTTGGAAATAACCAGAAGCAAATGAAAATTAAAAAGTCATAACTGACTTTTTACAATGACACACACTGTGTCCTATGCCTGAGCTTTAAGATATCTCATACCCTGAAACAGGGGTTCACTTGGGCCTGGGAGTCCCTACCAGCCTGAATCAATATGACAAGAGTCAGTCAAAAATGGCACAAGTTATTCCAAAGGCATCTGTAGTCCCCACTTGCTGCCTCCTGCACCCTTGGCATGTGTGTCTTCTCCGACAAAGCCTCTGTTTTGTGATATTTACTCGACTGGCATATTAGAATGTTGATGTACAGAATCCATAACCGTATTTATTAGATAACAAGCATTTCTTTCCATGCTGCCTACACTTACCTCCCATGCTGCATTGCTAATTAGAGTCCAGATGCACAGATTTCAGCGGTGCTTTAAATGAATAGCTTGTCTCGCACTATAAGATGTAGATTCAAGCCGAAGGAATCCGAGGAACTACAGATGGGAGAGAGAAGAAACACAATAAATGAAATTAAAAGACTACACTTCATCAACAAGGGAAAGATGCAAAGTTTCAGTTATTTTTAACTCCATTATTATGTAGATGTAGCTAAATTGCATCTGGGAAAATATTTCTAGGATGCTTACACTAAGTTAAAACAATGGTGTTTAAATCTGATCCTGTAAAAGACGGGAGCTCATTCTGCTCATTCTGTGGTTTTAGAATCCCGAGCTTTGAGCATTTCTTTTCTCTAACATTTCTCATGAATTGAATATTTCAAAATATGGCACCTTCAGAAGTAAGTGTGCAAGCTAAGTCACCTCACCCTTGGCTTGCCAGTGATGGTTCTGGGGTGAGTGGTGGGAAGTCTGGAAGACTGTTGCCTTCCTCCTGAAGGCAAGCCTAGGCACAGGCGAGGAAGAACACAGTGGTTGCTTGACGTTTGATACATTGTAGCTGTCCAGGGCCTACAAGTAGATTTTGAGAGGGACCAGAGCCGAGACCCTACTGGCAGCATCGACTGGGATCCCAAAGGCTCCTTTAGAAGGCAGACAGCTCATTTTGTAGAATGGCAGTGGGAAAAAAAAAAAAAAAAAGACTTGAACTTTGGGATGAAATGCAGATGGTTAGCCATGGTGTGTTCATGAAAAAGAGGCAGAGCAGGGCATCAGGGAAGGCTGGGACGCCACCGTGAGCAAAGTTGCACAGCAGGCAAAGCTGTATGACTTTTCTCCCAGAAGGCACTGGGACTTGTTTGGGAGATAGAGACTGAGACCGTAATTTCAAAGAAAGAAAGAGAGGGGGGGGGCAGGGGGAGAAAGAAGGAAAGGAAGAGAGAAAAGAAAAGAGAGGTTTAAAGCATGTGCTGGTCAGACGAGTAAATGTTGATCTCCTTAGGTTACCAACTAAAATACTGCCCTGCACACTGGAATAGAAAAGCCAATGGCTTGTCTGGATGTGAGGTTCATTTATCAAGAGACGTGGCTGTGGAGTCTAGAAACTCCTACGCAGTTTTACCCGGGAGTCTGACTAATGGCAGAGGAGTTTCACAGCGCCGGTGCCTCTGAGAAGCTGCCTAGTGCAGAGTTGCAGGTGCATCCCATCAGGAGTCAGGTTTCAGGGTGAACTTTGTACACCTTTTCTGTATTCCTCTCACAAAAATGAAAGACAGCTTCTCACACTGTTGCCCTCACCCTACAGCGAAAACGTGTCGACAATTTAAAATAAATATCCTCCAGTGGAAGCCACTCTGGGGAAAACTCCACTCCAGATCAGCAAACATTTTCTTTGTCCACTCTGAATCTTTCTAGTCATCACAAATAAGTGTGCACCTCTATTTCTCTTACGCAGTTTATGTGTCACCAGTGAGTGACAATAGAATCCTGTTACATGAATGTTGTTCTAAAAAAAGCAATGTTGTATTTTCAGCTTTCAGATACTTGTAAAATAAATCCTCACCAGCATGACTACTTAAAAATACATTTAATTAACTTGTGAGGGCGTGCATAAGCCAGTGTGGAAAGCCAGAGCTACAACATGTGTGAGTTGGTTTCCTCCTTCCACCAATTGGGTTTAGGGGTCAAACTTAGGTCATCAGGCTTGAGGGCAAACGCCCTCAGCTGCTGAGCTACCTAGGCAGAATCTGATGTAGGGTTTCTATGCCTGTTAGGAAACACCATGAGCAAAGGCTATTTGGGGAAGGAAGGGTTTATTTAACTCACACTTACATACCATAGTCCATCATGACAACAGGACAGGAAACAATGCAGGGGCCACGGAGGGGTGCTGCTTGCTGGCTTGCTCATCAGGGTTTCTCAGCCTGCTTTCTTACAGAACCCAGGACCTCCAGCCCAGGGATGGCACCACCCACAGTGGGTGGGGCCCTCCCCCATCAATCAAGAAAATGCCTTACAGCTGGATCTTATGGAGGCATTTTCTCAATTGAGGTTCCCTCCTTTCAGATGATTCTAGCTTGGGTCAAGTAGACATAAAACTAGCCAGCACAACTGCCCAGCATGTCCATATTTTTAAAAAAGGTGTTAGGTATAAAGTGCTAACCAAGAATAGCCTAACTTTAATTATCAGGAGAGGTGAGGGGCTGAGAACACAGCTCTGTTGGTAAAGGACCTACTGTGCAAGCATGATGTGAGTTCCAATCCCCAGGACCCACAAAAAGGTCCAGGAGCAGTGTGTACAACTGAGACCCTCGAATTGCCAGGAGGCACAGGCAGATCCGGGGAGCTCACTGGCCAGCCAGCCTTGTAGCTAGTGAGCGGCGCATTCAGTGAGACTCTGCCTCAAAAATAAGTTGGGGAGTAAGGAAGGAACCAGCTTTCTGGAAAGGTCTAGTCTCCTTCCTGTAGAGTACATTTAAAATTTCTCAAACTCAAGAGGCCTCTCTTTATTTTATTAATTTTTTCCTAAAATAGTATTCACCAGTACTGTGATTACCTAACAGAGCTGTTGGCTAACCAGCAGATGTTTTAAAGGAGGAGAGTTTACTCATCTGGACGGAAGGCAATGGCATCTCGAGAGCTAAAACTGGCTTTAATTTTGAACAAGAGTTTTTGAAGACCATAGTAGAAGGTGACATGAATAATGTTCATGTAACAGATTGATTATCTGAGATGAATATGAGAAGACTGTTGCCCTGACACTCGTGGAATCCCTGGCGGGGTTAAGCAGAGGAGAGCTATGAGGGTGGCGACCCTGCCAGGTGCTTCAGCTGGCTGGGAAAATAGATGCAGCTGCTTCTTTAAGGAGATTTAAAACTAATGGGAAAAATAACACGATGCATTATGATTTATATTTGTGAAGTTGTAGCCCTTTGGCTCACCAATATTATTAGCTATACTGATGGAAAGTCAACCTTTATGTACGGAGAGATTTCCTCAGCACATTGCACATTCATTCCATCTAAGGACAAGCATAATCCACAGGATTCCAGACATAAAGTGTTAGCTGGAGTCACCAAACATGGTGGGGTGTGCAGGCATGCATCCGTGCTCATTAGGAAACACCGCTCACTCCTGACACTAAATGACAGAAGAGTCACATGTTTACAGTCTAAATATTGAAGGGAAGCTTAGTGTAAAGTATTATACAAAATTGTCACACAAGAACACTTACGTTCATCCCAGTCTGCTTTGTTACTTTCTTTTCATTCATAGTCCCGGCTCACGCATTATTTTTCCTTATTATCTTTCTAGATTATTCTGGAGAAAGGTAGTTATTCATTAACTCCTTTGTGCAAAGTATGCTAAGGAGCTACCCTAAGTTACTCTAGGAACAGGATAGAAATACATTCTCAGCACACTATGAATACAGTTGCATTTTCACGGTGGACTACATGCTTTTTAACTTACACAATAACGTACTGATGAGGATATGCAGGTACGTTCCGCACCTGTTGCATATGGGTGCATGCGTGCATTTCTGCATAGATGAGTGTATGTAAACGTGTATGTTCACATGTGTGACTGTATATGTTTGTATATATATGCATGATGTGATGGGGCTTATATATGTCTGCATGTGCTTGTATGTGAATATTTGTTTATGCGTGAATGTGCATGCTTTTATGTGTGTTTATATTCCAAAACATGCATGTTTGTACATATGTGCATTGTATGTGTTTGCCTATTTGTAAATTTTGAAGGGGTAAGCATGTTTAGGTATGTTTGTGTTTGTATTCAAGTGTGTCTGAGTGTGTATGTGTGTGTGTGTGCTGTTGTGGCTCTAACCTAAACAACCTGTACACAGCTGTAATTCTGAACCATTTTATAGTGAAGACTCACCTGTCTGTGTCCCTGATAACAGCACTTCACAGATTTGAAATAGATTCCATCGCTCAGCATGTGGCTTTAATTGTGACAGTCCTTCTTAAATGTCCTGAGACTCCACCCTGGGTGATCACATCAGGTTAACAAGACCTGGTTTATAGAACTTTCCACCTCAGTAGAATCACAATCAGCCTATCCACTGTCTTTTAGGTTTTACTTTATTGTAGGCTTCTCATGGCAACCCCTCTTATTGTAGTTTCAGCAGCAAACGGAATGATGGGACATATCCGTACATGCCAATGTGTGCAGAGATGTCACTGTGTGACGTCCCACATCTTCTCTGATACACCCAGGGGTCCTTCTCTCACACACACACCAAGATGGCCTCCATCCGTTAGGGTAATTTTACTTGTAAGTTAAAAGTTAAAGCAAGGAAGCATATTTATTACCAAAAGCTGAGATTGCGGGCTGACTTCCTCTGTATCTATATCATCTCGACCAATGGTGTAAAGCAGCAACAAAGATCTTCAGAACTCCAGAAATTAAAGTCACTTAGCACAGGATATAAAGTAATTTAACTCAAACATTTAAGAAAATGGTTAACAACAAAAAATTGCATTGGAGAAGTCACTAAAATTAATCAAGTAGGCATTTCAGAACTGAAATGGTAAAAGTAGAGGTAAGATGTTAAATAAACAGAGTGAGGTTTAAATACACTAGATGGAGTTTTATTAGCAGGTTGTTGTGCTTTTCGTCAGCATTCAGAGGGGATGCTGACTGTGTTGGTGTGTCCTAGCTACAACAATATGCCTGACACAAACCACCTACGGAGGAAGGAAGTTTCGGTCCACCATTGCCTGGGACCATTGCTTTGGACTTGAGGTAAGGCACATGCACGGCAGAGAGTGTGTGGCGGAGAAGAGCTCCTCAGCACAGGGTGGGCAGGCAGGAGAGCCAGAGACAGGAGGAGCTGAGAACTGGGATCCTTCTAGATCGTGTGCTACTCCCTCCTACTTTCTACCACATTCCAATAATATCAGCATACTGTGAATCCATGGAGGAATTAATCAGTCCAAGTGGGAGATGGGGATGTCTGGCTCCAAATCCCTTCTCAAAGACTGACAAGATAGAAGACAAGCACCTGATACATGAATCTATGGGGCCATCACCAATTCGGCCTTTAACTCTGACCAGTCAGAAAGTGACCAGATCACTCACCTGTGATCTCTGCACTCATCTGCCCATGGGCAACCTCTCTTCCCCTACACCTGGCTCAGCTCAGGCCTGTGAATTACAGAGTTTCGGTGAGCCTCCAGGCATCTGAATCAACACTGTGAAGTGAGATGGTGCAAGTCTTACTCTGGCCCCAAACTTCCTTTGGCAGCCTTCCAGTAATGGGGTGGCAGGCTTCTTGCCTGGCAGGGCTGAGGGTTTGCCTACAAGAGCAGGGCATTCTCGTGTTCAGTATATCTGAATGTCATTTCTTTTTATCTGCATTTTCTCTACTCTTAGCTCAGGATGAAGGCTTTGGATTTTCTGCTCATGTGAGTTTCCCCGCTATTAGATATCTAATTATTTCAAGTCACAGGCTACAAGTGTAGTGGCCTCTGTTGTCAGTCCTGGGTGACACATGGTATGATTAGTCCTGTATAGTATGACATCTGAGTTTTCTCCACTAGATTTCTAATGGGGCCCCCCACTAGAAAAGTGCATGAAGTGTGCTTGAGTATTGATTCCAGCTTTGTGTGACTGTGATTTAGGCTATGCCTAGCTGGAGACTAAGCTCAGTGAATGTTGCAAATGCGTACACAAGACTTGTTCTTACTTGCCATCAGGCCATCCTCCCAATTCAAACCCCTGTCATCCATTTAAGACTCTATAGGATGCTCTGACTCAAGGAACTCAACAAAACAAAGAACAGCAATTGGTATAGGTTAGATTTCCGTGCCAGCTCCTTTTTGCTTTCTGTTGCTGGGCTCGATCTCTGCTCTGCTGAATCTGTTCTCAGATTGACTTACAGGAACCATGGAAGCTCAAGCTTCCCATTCACTCCGGTCCCATCATCCCCAGAGAGAGCGTCACTGTGTTCAATTGTCTCTAACGTGATTAAATGCTCAGCTCTGAAACTTACTCTGGGAAAAAGAGTGAAATGCTTGCATTTACTCAACCTGTCTCAAAGTCCTAATCAGGCTGTAAATGTCTGGTTTGCCCAGACCTAAACTGTAGGGGAGAAAAATAGATGTAGGTTTTCAAAAGCAAGCAACCACCTGCTCCGTTGCCTCTGGACTTTTTATACAGAAGACGGTTAGGAAAGCAACCAATGCTGGTACTAGAATACACAAGAAGGTTAGGAAACCGTGGTTGGTGATGTGCTGGGGAAACAATGATGGTACTAGAACAAGAACAAGTTGCAGATTAGGCAGCTGATTTTGATGGCAATGTGAGAGAGATGGGATATTTATAGGGATATTTGTAGGACAGAATTCTAGGAATATATTACGGACACTCATATCTTACACCCCAGTACACAGTTCTGAATCAACCTGAGTTACTGATGCTTGCCCCTTTCCCTAAGGAGAACCCTCTAGGGTTGTGAGAATGGCTTTCTGTCTGTAAGAAGCAGAGTACCACAGAATTGTTCTCAGCCAAAGGGAAATTCCTTGGTCAAGGGAAATTCCAGTAAATGAGTAGTTTTTATGAGGAAATAAGGCCCAGCCCCACTGTCCCAGGGGGAGAAACTCTGGAGATTCCCAGAGGACAAGAGCTCTCTGCTGAAATATCTGAGTTGACTTTTAACTATAGCAAAATCCAGCTTCTTCATCTCCTCTCCCCATCTGCTTCATTCCTTTCCTTGGACTTGTTTAAGGGTGGGGTACTTTTCAATAGCTGATACAACACACACCAACACAAACACTCCACATATACCACACACACACACATCACACACACCACACACACACCAACACACACACACACACACACACACACACACACACACACACACACACCACACACACCACACACACACACACACACACACACACACACACACACACACCACACACACACACCACACACACCACACACACACACACACACACATCACACACACACACACACACCACACACACACACCACACACCACACACACACCACACACACACACACACACACACAGGGATTGACTCTAAGGTAGTAATAAAAGAGGCACAGGGCTGGCACTCGGAATAAAAATCCCATCACCGGTGTTGGGTGTCGCCAGCACTTAAACAATCTAAAATATTTATTGATGACAAAACTGAAGGGACCAGCTGTAGAAGGAATTATTCTGAGGAAATTTCTCAGTATTTGAGAGGTATGAGGCAGTGGTGTCTACAGAGACTGTGTACATGGATAGCTGAAGCCCAGGGTCCTACAGAAAGCCAAAACCCCAACTCCCACGCACTGTGAAGGTCAGAATCCCCAACACAGTGTGTGAAAAAGTCTACCTCCTGCATCTGCGTGGTGACCAGGCTTCTGATTAGGTCTAGTGTGTCATCAGCCGCGCCCCGTGGCAGCAGCAGGCAGGAGTGAGACCCTCACACTCCCACACTCGGAAAGAGCATGTTGGAATTAAGGCTGTGGGGGAAAACCCAGCAGGATCCAGAAACCCAATCAAGGGAGTAGAAAATGAGATCCTGTAAGTGAGCATGTGCGAAGGCGGGAATACTGTGCTGGATCACATGGACGATGCCGACATGCTGTGGAGACAGCTCCTGGAAGCATGGAGGGCACCCTGGGGGACGAGAAAACCAGGCCAGCGCCCAGCATATGGGCACAAGTGCATCATGGGACAGATTTCCGCAACGATTTTTTAAAGTGTCTATCAAAATTTCAAATATGTGTAAATCTTAAATCTCTTAAGAGTGCCATTATATATGATCAGAAGAATTTGGAAAATGATGTATGAGATAGCGTGCTCGCTAGCTCTCGGTGTTAACAGCCTAGAGTCACCTGGGAAGAGGGAACTTCAGTTGAGGAATCCTGTGGGATCATTACGAAGAAAGTGCTCATTCTGTGTTCTTTCTGACTTTTGGCCTTAAATTTAATGCAACAGCCTAGGCGCCACTCACCGGCTGAGCCCCTTAGCGGACACTCTGAGGCTGTGATTCTCAGCAACAGATTTAAATTGGCAATAATCTGATGAAGAAAAAAGTCACACCAAATGTTAGTATCCGTTTCCTCTTTTCGTATATTTGGAATAGATTGACTGTGAGGCTTTTCTAAAATAACCTCCTATAGAGTCGTGCTGAGCCCACTCTCCCCGCTGCACTGAGAGCATGTGTACCTGCTGCTGCCCTTCAGTACTGAGTGTTTGGTGAATGTTTTTCCCACTGATCTGTTTCATGTTTTTAAAGCACAAAATCAAGTTCATTGATCAATTTACAATTGACGGTCTCACATTTACATGTTGAGAATTGGAGGGCTTGGTTTTGTTTTGTTTCCTGTTTCATGCTGTTCTGGTATCAACACAAACCATCCAGTTAAAAGGGGAAGCTCATCAAAACTTCTCACAATCCAAAATATTCCAAATCATACTCACACAAGTTCAAAATTAAATTTTGTACGACATCTGAGTACTCACCCTGCCTTCACCAGTCCTTCTTTTTTGTCAGGATAAATATTTCCATGACCATGTTCCCTGGTCAATTTTCCTGCTCTGTCAAGTGGCCCAAACCTCTGTGCACACAGGCACACTAACTGGACTCCGTGAGCTTTTTAAAAACCATGAAGTTGGGAAGGATGTGCTTGTTGGCGGGGTCCAGAAGGAATTGGAGGAAGGGCGAAAGGAGTAGGCATGATTAAAATATGTTATGTACAACGATAAAATTCTCAGAGACTAAAAAGTTGTAGTAATTTAAGAAAAGCCTTGTTGTGGAAGTTTATTTTTAGTTGTGTTTAAAATAATTCGTCTTGTGCACTATTGGAAAAAGAGATGCATAGGCTTTTGCATTTTGTATTATCTGCAGATGTTGGATTTCTGTGGGGGACGTTTGATTACTTATGATCTGCACGTAGTATCAGTGGAATACCTGAGGTGTTCTGAAAGTTAAAATCTCCTTAGCTCAGACACTTGGGGTTCCACTGTCTAGTCAGGTACTGGCCAGGATGGTGGTTTCCTCTGCTGAGATCTGGCAGAGTTTACACCTATGAAAATGTCTTCCCAACATCCTTGCTGAACACACAGCACCATACTACTACAAATGGTGCATCAGTGTTGGGCAGGACATCAAGTCAGCTAACATCCAAGTGGAAACAAGAAGAGAAACTCTAGACTTTGCAGAGTCTGGTAAAGTACACTCAGGGCAGCTCCCAGAGGACAGAGATTATATATATGCAGAAATAATGAGTAGACACCTCCTGAAGGAAGAGGAGGGAGAGAAAGGAAATAAGCCTCTATGAAGAGAGAAGGCTGTGAAATTAATAAATAAATGAGGAATAAAGCTCCGAGGTGAGAGCCACAGAATAGAGGCCTTTAGAGAGAAAGATTTCAGCTGGGAGCAGGAAGAAGTAAGGTTCTTACTGCTTTTTCTGCTCATGGAGCCGGCGCTCCCTCCTGCCGCTGGTGGTAGGGTGTAGTGCTGTTCCACTTAGTTAAACTGACAAGTTTTCTTTTTTATCCTTTGCAAACCTGTCTACAAGAGGTAACTCCACACCATGAGAGAACTCTTCCTGCAGACAAGGACTAGTTATTTTTCCAGCAAACCAGACTCTATCTTAAGATCTGGAAAGTGTTTCCTTAGAGTCAGCACACATAAGCTGTGTTCCAGAACTGGCCGAGGTTGTTTCTCATGATGGTAGCTGATCTTGGTACTGTAAGGGTCACCCAGGTGGTGGTAGTTTTGAAGGCATAAAGGGGTCATGGAGAGCAGCTGAGGCTTGGCACTATGAGAGGCCAGGAGAGGCCAATGGTGAAGGTGCAGCCTTGGTGCCAGTTGAAGGCCCAGATTGAAGGGGTCATGAAGAGAAGTTGCGGCTTGGCACAATGAAGAGAGCCCAGGAGAGTTTATTGGTGAAAGTGCAGCCCAGTTGCAGCAAGGGACCCCAGCGGTTTGAGACACCAGTACCGTGGGATGATGACCACTAAGAACAGTACAGCAGTGGAGTAGAGCCAGCCAGAGCCTGGAGGACAAGCTGTGTGTGCTGCAGAGGGCAGAGCCAGAGAAGTGACCCAAGCCCTTTGGAGGAGCCCAGAGGATCATGAGTGAATTCCAGATAACTGGACATTGATAATGTTTTTCTGTTGTCCAAAGACACTGTGAAAGC
The DNA here is from genome assembly GCA_026225945.1 of Cricetomys ansorgei. NCBI lineage: Eukaryota > Metazoa > Chordata > Mammalia > Rodentia > Nesomyidae > Cricetomys > Cricetomys ansorgei. The sequence goes on from JAMJFZ010003960.1 coordinate 38,960, forward strand.
TTGACAGACGTTTGGTTTCCTTTGGTCCTGTGCATTAGCAACTCTCGTGATTGTTCCTCATGTAAATAGTTTTGCTGGTGCAGTGTTAAATTGTGTTATAAAGGTAAATCAATTTTTTTATATACAGAGAAGGAAATGTTGTAGAAGTTTATTTTTAGTTGTGTTTAAAATAATTTTTTGCACTGTTGGCATAACGGATGCATAGGCCTTGGCATTTTGTAGTGTCTGCAGGTGTTGGGTTTCTGTGGGGGCTGTTAAATCGCTAATGATCTGCATGTGCTACCAGTAGACTACTCAAGGCGTTCTGAAAGAATAAAAACACCTGAGCTCAGACACTTGGCGGCCCACTGTCGATTGAGTATGGCGCTGGCTGGGACGGTGGTTCCCACTGCTGAGGTCTGGCAGGGTTTGCACCTCTGAAAATGCCCCCTTGTCCTGTTTGCTGAGCTGCCGCAGTGGCGTACTACAACAAAGCCTCTTGACCCTGATGGTCAAATACATTCAAGTCAACAGAGAATCAAGATCAGGTAAAGTGTGTCACGGTAGAGCACATACTAGGAAAAAATAAAGTTGAAACGCAGTCATCTCGATTCCTAATGGCATTGTGTGCATGTACATGTGGCTCAAACCAATGTAGAACAAGAAAATGGAAATTAACTTGAAGAGAAGCTGAAAATAAAATAACACAAAGATCTTAATTTCAAAATCAAGTCAGGATTTGGTTATTTAGAAAATTAATAACATCGCTGCTGGCAGCAAATTATCCGTCCAGAAATATGGAAGGTGGTGGCTTCACAGTCGCTGAAGGTTAAGAAAAGGATTAGAAGATGTTACAAAGAGTAACATGTTGGTAGATTTGAGAAAATGGAAAGATTCCTTAAAACAGAGCCTCCAAAACTGGAATAAGCAAAGATTAAACACTGGCACAGCCTAGATTTATTACGAAAACCTAATCTATAAGTTCTTACATTTGTGTGTGTGTCATGGTGTGACTGTGTGTGTGCTGTGTATGTCCGTGAACACTAGAGGGCAGCCCGCAGGGTTTAGCATGTTCCTTTTACCATCTGGGTCATCGATGGAATCAAGTCTCCAGGCCTGACGGCAGGTACCACGACCCACTGGAGCTGAAGCTTCTTGCCAGTTGTGAATCCATCACTTTTAAATTTCAGTTAAAAGAATTCTAGATCCAGGGCTAGAGAGACAGCTCAGTAGTTAAAAGCACTTGCTACTCTTTCAAAGGATCAGGTTTGGTTCTCAGCTCAAAGTGGCTCACGGCTGTCCATATCTCTAGTTCCAGGGAATCTGATGTTCTCTTCTGTCCTCTATAGACACCAGGAGAGTGCATACACACATACACGTACACACACACAAGCACAGAGAAGGAGAGAGAGAGAGGAGGGAGAAAGAGACCAGAGAGAGAGAAAGGAAAACACTCATACGCATAAAATAAAAAGAAATATTTATTTTTAAAAGAAAATTATAGAGCCAGGCAATTTCCGTAGTGCATTCTTTCAAGTATTTAGGGAATGAATCACAGTGAATTTTCCAGAGAAAAGTGAAAGAAAGACAAATTTCACCTTGTTTTATGGAGCCAACGTAATCTTACTACAGATACCTACTACAAATATTACAGAAAAAATTTATGGAGTGTTTCAGTAACTCTCATGTGTAAAGATGCAAAAAGAATCTCCGTGAGTCTTTAGGAAATACACTGCTGCACTAGTGCAATGTATTACAGTGCTGCTGCTGTGCCTTAGATACAATTAAGATCAAGCTAGGATTGGGGTGTTTTTAATTGTTTCAGGAATACAAAACCTGGTATATGTGAAATAAGCGAATGCAAATCTTTGTGCCTAAAACGTGAGAGAGAAGCGTGTGTTGATTACCACATGCAAATGGTATACATCCACCTACACTCTGGCAATTGAGAAAGGAAAACCTGAGGAGGAAATGATGATGGTTGTAACAGGGAGACATCATTAGTCCAGAGGCCAGTTCTATCCAGCAGGAACCTGGGTTGATGTCCACAGCTTGGACATAAATGGACCTGGATGTGTGAAGACAGGGCTGCCACCAGCCGGCAGCTCAGACCGGACTACGGCATAAGTCAGAAGGTTGCCACTGACATGGGAACTGCGGGCTGTTTCGATGGAAGCAGACAGTCGGGGCTGTATCCGTGAGTCCCTCTGTGTTCTCCTTAGGTGGAAGGACGGGCAGGGGCTCTGCATGGGGCCTACAGGCTGGCATTTTCTTACACCCACTGTAGCTCTCACCTCTGCATTTGCTCTGATCAGCGCTTTAGCCATGATACAAAGAGGCAGATGTCCTGGGAGGAGTACACCGGTTCATTCTCACGCGAATGGAAGCACTCATGCAAGCAGACAGAGTGAAGTTGGGTTTTGTAGCGGGGAAAATCTAAGGGGATAACATTGCTGAAGCATTTGCCAGCATGAGCTCTTAGGAAAGGGACTCACTGGATCATCTGGGACATTCAATTCAGTGTTGTTTCCATGGGCTGAAATGAACTTGTAAACTAAACTCCACTGATTCTTATTCTCCTCACCACCTCCCCAAAAGAACTGTATTTCTCACCAAAATGTCACCTTATTAAGAAAAAAAAAAAAAACTAAGTATTTTTCCTGGAAAGAAGGCTCAGTGCATAAGAGCATGTAGTGTGTGTGCATAGAGGGTGAGCTCAAATTCCTAGCAAATATGTAAAAAAGAAAAGAAAAAGCCAGCGCATGGCTATGTGTTTGTGTAGCCCCAGCACTAGGAGGCCAAGCTGGGGGCAGGAGGGTCACCAGGATTTGGCACAATCCTAGCTCCAGATTCGGCAAGAAACTGTATCTCAAGACAGAATTGCAGCAAGAGACCTGATGACCTCCTCTGCTCTGCACACACACTTGTAGATATTCGTAACCACATCACACACGCACACGGGTAGTAATAAAAGAGGCACAGGGCTAGCGCTGGAAATAAAGGTGCCATCACTGGTGGTGGCGGCACATTCCTTTAATCCCAGCACTCAGGAGGCAGAGGCAGGCAGATCTCTGAGTTCAAGGTCAGCCTGGTCTAGAGTGAGTTCCAGGACAGCCAGGGTTACAGCAGAGAAACCCTGTCTCAAAAAAAGGGGAAGAAACAGTGAGGTCTAAGAACTCTGGAAATATGGAATGCAATATGTAGCAATTTAATCTAATAATATATAATATAGATTATAATGATCCATATTAAGATCCATATTTTAGATAACCACTAATGTGCTCCAAACTCTGAAGAGTCATAAGGTTCTAGTCAATGCTGTCAAAGCATCTCAGAAGACTGAGTTTATCCTTCAAGCCAGCCTGTCCTGGTCTCATTTAGAAGCAGACTTTCCTGTCTCATGTGAGTTTCTCACCATGAGAAGTCTGGGTGCCCTCTAGTCCTCTCACCAGGCACTGAGTCTGATTCTTACTAGACATGAAGTGTGTGTTTCGCGGGGGCAGGAAAGGTAATCATGCGTGGAGACACGGTGACAAATGGGAGACAAATCATTTCTTTGATCTACCTCTTCTCCTAGAAACTCGGAATGATTCTACTTCAAGCTCCAAACTTCAGTTCTATTTCATCATAAACTGGTTGGTACCTGTCTGGGGCCATTTTCCAGTACATTTTGTTTAGTGAAATGGTAATTCAATAGCCTCTTCCTGGTTTAGACAGCACCGGTGTACCGTGCACGGCACACAGCCACGACACACCTGGAAATCGTACATCTCTAAGGCTTTCTTAAACATCAGTCTGTAACCTCTAGTAGCAATTTCTGAGGGAACCTCAGGGTCCGTGTGAAGATTTGTTTTGTTCTTGGATCTTATGTGTATATACGTGAGCTCAAGTGTTTATGTGTGCCCCACAGGTGTACAGGTGCTTATGGATTCCAGAGGACTGTGTCAGATTCTCTGGGACAAAAGTTACGGGAAGTTGTGAGCTTCCCAGTGTGGGGTCTGGGAGCCAAACCAAGGTCCTCTGGAAATGCAGAAGGTGCTCTTAACCTTCTAAGACATCCCTCTAGCCCTCAAAACAGCTGTTTGGTTTTGTTTGTTTTAAAACAACAACAACAACCAACACTAACCCTAAGTTAGCACTAAGTGGGACATCTCGATCATGCCCACTGCTCCCAAGGCTGAGGAACGCTGAGGGAGTGTGGGGTGGTAAGGGATGACGGTAGCAGGTAGCTATAGCAAAACAGCATCTTCTGGTTACAGAGTACAGTCGCGTGATCTCACAGCAGTGTAAGCACCAGAAGGCCTGTGCAAGATCAAGCCAGACAAAATCCCCGCACGGAGGAGTGAGGTGTTCATGAAGCCACATCCTTAGCTGGGGAGGTTGGCCAAGAACAGCTGCCGGGGGAAGGAGAGTCAGAATCAGCTGTCTCCAAGGATGTAGCCCCGACAGGCCTGTGACCCCGGAGATGACTCTACAACCAAATGCACAGAGGCAGCACTAAATGGACTCAAAGATTCGTCTTTTTAAGAAAGACCTCGTGAGCCCAGTAGGAAATCGTGGTTGGGAGTGAGGAGGAAGATTTGGAGGAGTTCAAGAAAGGAAAGAAAGCATGAAAGTCTACACACGTGTTTAATGACGTCACACATATCTGTCTGCAAGATGCGTGTATGACTTCTCTCTCACTCAGGCGAATCGAGCAGCAGCTGTAATCTGACGAACGGTTTGCTCCGGACTCAGGACTTTACTTTCACTGAAAAACAGTGATTCACAAGATTAGTGAGGAAATGTCTTGCCATGGCCTGGACAGTGCTTAGCTTCTCTTCTATTTCCTGTTTTCCTCGTATCTGTTTTTGCAATGAGCAGCTTCTCACTCACTCACTCACTCAGGAAAAGGGAAGAAGTTTGAAGACATACGTGGGTTAATGGAAAAGACACAAAAGGAACATGGGCTTTTTCATCTCTCCTTCTCCCAACTCTAAAATGCTTGCAAGGCGTAAGACCTTTCAGCCATGTCTCAACATAATCAGTACAGATTTCAAAGAATACTGTGTCTCAGCAGAACAAAATATTTAATTAACTATTAAGTTGAATAAGAGAAAAAAATATGCTACCACACAGCTGAAATTATACACTGAAGGCTTTATCGTCTGCAGCATCCAGTAACTCGGAGGCACATGAGTGGGCTTGTGACTCATGGCTAAGACAGAAAATGTTCCGAGAGGAACTGGCAGCCATCAGCACCTGGGCCTCCAGATACGCTTTTAGGGAAACATCTGCTCTGGTGCAGAGCTCCGCATCCCGGAGAAGCTTGCAGCCAAGGTGTGTCATACTTAGCTTTTAATAACAAGTCTATAAATGCATCAAGATCCTGTCTGTATACATACATACGTGCCCATTTAAGAGGGTGTTTCTTTTTAGATTCCATTTTGTAAAGTGGAAGCATGCTGTCCTAGCCGGTCTTGTGTCGACTTGACACAGGCTAGAGTAGTCTGAAAGGAGGGAACTTCAATTGAGAAACTGCCTCCATAGCATCCAGCTGTAAGGCATTTTATTAATTAGTGATTGATGGAGAGGGCCCCGCCCATTGTGGGCAGTGCCATCCCTGGGCTGTGGTCCTGAATTCTATGAAAAGCAGACTAAGCAACCCATGAGGAGCAAGCCAGTGAGCAGCACCCCTCCTACCTCCAGGTTCCTGCCCTGTTTGAGTTCCTGCCTCTACTGATTTTGATGATGAACCATTGTGTGGAATTACAAGTAAAATAAACTCCTTTCCTCCACAAGTTGGTTTGGTTGTGGTGTTTTGTCACAGCAATAGTGACCCTAACTAAAACACATGGTTTTGTCGGGATTCTAAATATGTGGCTTGATCCGACTCAGATTTAAAGAACTGTTTGGGTCAGCCATAAGCTATGAGAAGAGTAAGGAGGAGTCACACCCAGCAGGGGATGTGCTAAGAAAGGCCACTCTCTGGTATGTGCATGCCCTGCCAGACCTCAGCAGAGGGGGACACAGCCATGGTGAGCACCAACCTGGGCAGTGGAACCGAGTGTCTGAGCTCAGATGTTTTATTCATTCAGAACTCCTCAGGTGTTCTACTGATAGCACATGCAGATCATTAGCAATTAGACAAAACTCACAGAAATCCAACACCTGCACACAATACAAAACACACTAGGCAGCCCCTCACCCAACAGTGCATAAACAACTATTTTATATATAACAAAAACAAACTTCCGCAACAACAAATTGTCACACATATTACAGTTCTGAAACATGCAAATAGGCTGGGATATGAGACTACAATAAAAAAAAGTCAAGGTTGTGCAGTGGTGGCACATTCCTTTAATCCCAGCACTCAGGAGGCACAGGCAGGCGGATCTCTGTGAGTTCGAGGCCAGCCTGGACTACAGAGTGAGTTGCAGGACAGCCAGGGTTACAACAGAGAAACCCAGTCTCCAAACAAAACAAGCAAACAAAACACAGTCAATAATGTAAGAACAAAGAATTAATAAGGAAGAAAAACAAAACATAAGCACTGTGGTTAAATAATTGATATATGTGTACAGTGATGTGTGTTAAACAATCTTTAAAGGAAGGAAATTCCTGCCACTCCTGAGATGTTGAATGAACTCAGAGGGCAGTGTTATGTTAAATAAATTATCCCAGGCACAAATAGACAAGCACTTCATGATTTCACTTGTATAAGAAATTCTAAAATGAACGCTACCTGAAGAATGGTAGGCAACAGAGGTGGAGGGAAGGAGAGATGCTGGTTGAAGAGAAAATACGTCAGTCAGAAAGAGTAAGTCTGAGATGACTTTTACATCATAGTGACTATAGTTACGACACACATCGTCCACTTGAAAAGCATATTAAATAGACGGCATGAAAAATAACAGCTACAGGACGCAATGCAAGGGCTCCTTGGAGTTTGTGAATTGTAACACTTCCACCCAAGAAAGTTTCCCATGATCACGGGCAAATGAATGGGTGCGCGAATCACACAACCACAAGGTAGTGTGCTTTAAATTTTTAATTTAATTTTTTTGAGAATTTCATGAGTGATGCATTTACATCATTTCCACTCATCCTTTCCTCCTTCAAACTCCTCCCACTCCCTCTCAAATTCAAGACCTGTGTGTGTGTATATGTGGGATGTGTGTGTGTGGTGTGTATATGTGGGGAGTGTGTGTGGTGTGTGTGGTGTGTGTGTGTGAGTGTGGTGTGTGTGTGTGTGGTGTGTGTGGTGTGTGTGTATGTGGTGTGTGTGTGATGTGGTGTGTATATGTGGAGAATATGTGTTGTGTGTGTGTGTGGTATGTGGTATGTAGTATGTGTGTGTGTGAGTGTGGTGTGCATGTGTGTGGTGTGCGTGTGTGTGGTGTATGTGATGTGTGTGGTTTGTGAGTGTGTGATATGTATGTCTGTGTGTGTGTGTGCCTGTGTGTGTGTGTTGTGTGTGGTTTGTGAGTGTGTGATATGTATGTCTGTGTGTGTTGTGTGTGGTTTGTGAGTGTGTGATATGTATGTGGTCTGTGGTGTGCATGTGATGTGTGTATGTGGTGTGTATGTGGTGTGTGTGTGTAAGAATATATACTGTTTTTCTCCTTTAGTACATTATGTAACACTTTCAGGGTGCTAGTCCTCAAGCAGAGGCTCCAGGTCAGCCTCACCTGACTCCTCTGAGTCCCTTGTTAGGAGTGTGACAGCATTAACAACAGGGGCTCACCTCAAGCTACTGAGGAGAAACCAAGGGAAATAGCAAGAGTCTATGTTATTTTGGGCTTCTTTTGTACTTCCCTGACCAACAAAAGGAGATTCCCATGTGGAGCACTGGGATTTTTGTTACATAGTTTATGGGTGTTTGGGGGTGGGTGTTATTATCCCAAGAGGTGTAAATTCTTATTTGTGTATACATATTTGCGGATTCTTGGACTTACATATTATATAACCATTTTAAACAAACATGAAATTATTTTTCCCTATGGATTTCATATTTTAAAGCAATTCTTTGGTACATGCGTAATGTTACCCTTCATCAACAATAAAAGAAGGTCTCCAAAAATGTGAGAAAATACACTTCTATTTTTTAAGCCTCGAGTCTTCCTGGGTCCTTTGTTGTGTGGCAGCCCCAGTAAGTTAATATAGCGTACGATTAAGACAATGCTTGGAAACAAAGACAGAAGGAGCTGACTTCACGGTTTCTTAAGAACCAGGGCCCAGCCTGGAGAGCAGCACTCGCCCTGATCAGTGAGATGCTTGGAAGCAGAGGACTGACACTCAGGAAGTCTGTTACTTCACTGGGATGTAGCGGGGGAGAAGCCCAACAGGTGCTGTTGGGATCACGATCTACATTTATGAAGAACATATAAACCTTGGCTTTTATTCATACCTTTTAAAAGCTCGAGGAGATTATACACTTGAACATTAGGCCTAAATATGAAGCAACAGGAAGAACATAAGAACGGAGACACCCCTGTGACCATGGAGGCGAAGACGTGGGAGATGGCACAGAAGAGGATGACCATGAAATCCCCAAGGTCGGCTTCATTAATGCCCAGTGCTTTGATTATGCAAAGTACAACTAAGATATAGAAGTGCAAACCGCAGAACAAAGAATATACTTCAAAGGAGAGCCGCTCGCTTGCACAAGCTCCCCCCGCGGAGCTTCAGTTCCTGCTGGTGTTCTGCTACTTGTCCTGCTTTATGCTTGCTGTGTCTCAGTACAGGACCTCCCAATTCTCCCATGACCACGGCTCCTTGTACACGCTGTCCTTTCTGGGTGTGTACAGTCCTACCTGCCTATGCTTCTTTGCGGGATGGCCTGTCTTTCTAGCATTTTTTACAGTAGCACTGTAGTCAGAAACTTTTCTTAGGGTTCACTCATCTGGAAACCTTCTCATTCCATTTCTATATTTAAAGTTAACTTTATAAAGTAAACCTCAGAAAATGGAGTTCTGTGTGATTTTACCTCAAATGTACAATTTATGTCCATCCTTAAAGTCTAATGTGTTGCTTTATTCAAAATGGAGTCATAGACTGGAGGAGCGGGCAGTGTCTGTGTCCCAGGCTCACCGCCTGCTTCTCTCTGTGTGCAGAGAAGGCAGAGTCTTCCATCAGACCCCAGTGCATGGAGCCCAACGCTGGGAGTTTATTTCATATTATAGATTTTCATCTCTGACTAGAAATATCGCTTCAATTCTATTCACCATGGCAACACAACAGCTGACGATTCTTACAGCTTGCTTAGTGAAGAAAAATACTTGAAAATATCCTTTGATGCTAAAATTGGTTTTGTTTTCACAGCACCCCATGAAGTCAAGGAAGGAGGAAGGGTACCACTGTACATTTCAGATGGATTTACCCACTGGGAGCATTACAAGCACCAGATAGAGGAGAGAGAGAGAAAAGGGGGAAGAAGAAAGAAAGAAGAGGAGGCACAAAGCTACAGCACCCTCAGATGCCATGGGCGCCTGAGCCACAAGGGTCACTCTCCACTCGCTGTTGAACCTGATGTCTGTTGAACTGGAGTTTGTCTTTTCTGAGGGCGGGGATCATCCCTCATTCATCTACGTCACCAGTGTTCCTTCTGTGCGTGGACTGGGAAGAAAAAGAAAAGCAGATTGTGGTTTTTTTTATGTAGTAATGAAAAACTAAAATAAAGGCCATAGAGATGCATCAGAGGTTCAGAGCACGTAGTGCTCTTGAAGAGGACCTGAGCTTGATTGCTAGTGTCCACAGTTGGGAGGCACACAGTTAATAGGCACACATTTAGGAGGCTCACAGTTAGGAGGCATACAGTGAGGAGACACACAGGAGGCTCACAGTTGGGAGGCTCACAGTTGGGAGGCTCACAGTTAGGAGGTACACAGTTGGGAAACTGCCTGTGACTCCAGTTCCAGGAGAAACTGTCTCTTGTCTCTGGGAACACTGGCATTTACATTACATACTCACATAAGACACACACAGCAACACTTAGTTAAAAAAAAATAAAAATGCCAGGCAGTGGTGGTGCACACCTTTAATCCCAGCACTCAGGAAGCAGAAGCAGGTGGATCTCTGTGAGTTCGAGGTCAGCCTGGTCTACACAGTGAGTTCCAGGACAGCCAGAGTTACAACAGAGAAACCCCTGTCTCAAAAAAACCAAACAACAACAACAAAAAAAGAATAAAACTAATAATTTAAAAAATAATAAAGCATAGGAAAAAGTTAACACAATTTTTTTTAAATCTTGTAATACAGTGATATTATTTTCATTCTCCTTTTTTTGTCACTTGAGGACAATTTTATTAGGGTTTAAAAGAAAAATGCAGGAGAGGGTAAATTTCATGTCTCAGCAACAGGGTAGAAGACTGAAGGGGGAAGCCATGTGAGTGGCTGACACAGAGCTCAGCCACAGGGCAGACAAGCAGCTACATGGTAAGGGAAGGAGGTTTGGAGAAAAGGGAAGAAAATTACCATGACAGGAACAAAACATTCCTAAGCTCCTCACAGCATTAGAAAGAAACAGGAAAGGAGAAAAATGACCCAGGAAGGTGGGCAAGTCTAGCAAAACCCTGAGGGGCTTGTAGAGACTGTGCCAGCAAGTAGGAGCTCCAGGAAGGAAAAGCCCTCATCTCCTTAAAGGGCTGATTATTCCTCCTATCCCTTTAGCACAGGTGAAGGCAAATCCTTTCTGAGGGTGGCCCCTTGGCCAGATGCTTAGCCTGCAAACCTAGATTAACTCTTAGAGGACAAGCCTGGCATTTATTCACCCAGACAGAGATCCCATTCTCTTGGCTTGGAGGTAACAGCCTTAATGCTACTCTACCATTCCTGCCTTTGGCCTCTGAAGAGATTTCCTTAAGCAACTTAAGGAGAGAGGCCTCTGAGGGGGTGGGAAACAAACCTCTGAGAGGTGAGGAAGAAAACTCAGTTCAGATTGATTTTGTCAACTTGGATCAGAACTTTGGAAAAACTGATGCCAGACGGTTTATTCCCAACAAATTTAAACACAGTATAATTTGATGGGGGGGGATTCCTAGTATAGAATAATCTGTGTGCACAAGGAAGCATAATTACAACAAAACTCTACTCAGGGTACATGTCATTTCTTCCAAGAAGATGGGTTTTGGAGATAAGCTGCCTGTACTAGCTTAAGGGCCTAAGGAAAGACCTGGCCTGGTCTCAGTCATACAGATAGCATAGAGGTCATTGGCTATTCACCACTCTGGTCCTGGCTGTGGGAGCTTGGGGAAACCTCTGGCTATACAGATAATGTAAGGGCTTTTTGGACTGCTAGGTATCCCAGGTCTGGTTGTGGGAGCTTGGGGAGCCAGTTTCTGTAAGGGCCATTTATATTACAAGCCATCTCTAGTCTTGGTTGTAGGAGTTTGAAATGGCCTGGCCCAACAGATGACAGGGATCACCAGGCTATGAATCCCCTCCAACTCCCAGCTCTCTGGATGGAAGAACAGGTTTTGCATGTTTCCATGGCAAAGACAATCCTGTGTGCTTAACGTTCCTGGTTTCCCTGGAGATGTGTGCTGTCCTCCCCACAGGCCGCCATTAACCGTCCGTTAAATGTTACTTTTCCTCTTCTACGATAAAGTGCTATGACCCCAGACTCCTTAAGGAAGAGCGTTTATTTTGGCTTATGGTTCCAGAGGGATAGGAGTTCATCATGCCATGGAACTCAGAAGCAGCTAGTATCGGGCAGAGGTAGAGGCTGAGCATCAGCTGTGACTGTAAGCACAAAACAGAAACTATCAACTGGAGAAGGAGTAAACTTTAAACTCCCAGAGACTACTTATGGAGATGTGCTTCTGCCCGCAAAGCCACACCTCCTACAACTCCCCAGTCACCAGCTAGGGACCAAGTCTATGAGCCTATGTGGGATTTTGTTTTCGTTCAAATCACCACATGCTGTCTTGATTGGAGGGCAGAAAAGTCAGGAGTGTTTCAGGGGCCTTGGATCCCTGATCTAGTTCCTAAAGAAGATAACTTCTTAGAAGAATGGGTACCAAACAGCTCTTTAGAACAGCATGTTCCCAGAGGGTTAATGTCATAGAATTTAACACATTTTGAACAACAAAAAAAAATTGATGAGTCAGGTCAAAGGTCACAGAGCCACTTTAAAATGTCTGTGTGGGTTTCCCTCATGGCTTGTTCTTGATTGTGTCTTGATTAGAGTTGATAAAATCTCACAAAGAATGGAAAATAACTGTTAATGTTTTTAGATAAGAATCAAGGGTTTCTTGGGGACTCAGTTTTCAGTACAGTGATTTTGGTGACAACTCTCATCTTAGCTTATATTGATCAACAAAGTGTCTCAATTGAACAGAACTATGACAGGCTGTTATCTAACATTTGACAGCTTCCTGGGAGAAAAAATAAGCCTATGGTTGTAGTCTATGCCAGTTTTTATGATAGAAATACCTTCATCATGACCAAAACCAGGATGGGGACCCCAAGTGAGTGTCTGTGGACATGAAAAGAGATGCACATGGTTCCTCATCAAGTATCATCCACCACGCATGCACCAGCCTCAGTCATGCTCCACCACACGTGCACCAGCCTCAGTCATGCTCCACCACACGTGAACCAGGCCTCAGTCATGCTCCACCACACATGTGTCAGGCCTCAGTCATGCTCCACCACACATGTGTCAGGCCTCAGTCATGCTCCACCACACGTGTGTCAGGCCTCAGTCATGCTCCACCACACGTGCAGCAGGCCTCAGTCATTCTCCACCACACATGTGTCAGGCCTCAGTCATGCTCCACCACATGTGCACCAGGGCTCAGTCATGCTCCACCACACGTGCACCAGGGCTCAGTCATGGTCCACCACACGTGCACCAGGCCTCAGTCATGCTCCACCACATGTGCACCAGGGCTCAGTCATGCTCCACCACATGTGCACCAGGGCTCAGTCATGTTCCACCACACATGTGTCAGGCCTCAGTCATGCTCCACCACACATGTGTCAGGCCTCAGTCATGCTCCACCACCCGTGCACCAGGGCTCAGTCATGCTCCACCACACGTGCACCAGGGCTCAGTCATGGTCCACCACACGTGCACCAGGCCTCAGTCATGCTCCACCACATGTGCACCAGGGCTCCGTCATGCTCCACCACACGTGCACCAGGCCTCAGTCATGTTCCACCACACATGTGTCAGGCCTCAGTCATGCTCCACCACACATGTGTCAGGCCTCAGTCATGCTCCACCACACATGTGTCAGGCCTCAGTCATGCTCCACCACACATGTGTCAGGCCTCAGTCATGCTCCACCACACATGTGTCAGGCCTCAGTCATGCTCCACCACACGTGTGTCAGGCCTCAGTCATGCTCCACCACATGTGTCAGGCCTCAGTCATGCTCCACCACACATGCACCAGCCTCAGTCATGCTCCACCACACGTGCACCAGGTCTCAGTCATGCTCCACCACACGTGCACCAAGGCTCAGTCATGCTCCACCACACATGTGTCAGGCCTCAGTCATGCTCCACCACATGTCAGGCCTCAGTCATGCTCCACCACACATGCACCAGCCTCAGTCATGCTCCACCACACGTGCACCAGGTCTCAGTCATGCTCCACCACACGTGCACCAAGGCTCAGTCATGCTCCACCACACATGTGTCAGGCCTCAGTCATGCTCCACCACATGTCAGGCCTCAGTCATGCTCCACCACACATGCACCAGCCTCAGTCATGCTCCACCACACGCGCACCAGGCCTCAGTCATGCTCCACCACACGTGCAGCAGGCCTCAGTCATGCTCCACCACACATGTGTCAGGCCTCAGTCATGCTCCACCACATGTGCACCAGGGCTCAGTCATGCTCCACCACACGTGCACCAGGGCTCAGTCATGGTCCACCACACGTGCACCAGGCCTCAGTCATGCTCCACCACATGTGCACCAGGGCTCAGTCATGCTCCACCACATGTGCACCAGGGCTCAGTCATGTTCCACCACACATGTGTCAGGCCTCAGTCATGCTCCACCACACATGTGTCAGGCCTCAGTCATGCTCCACCACCCGTGCACCAGGGCTCAGTCATGCTCCACCACACGTGCACCAGGGCTCAGTCATGGTCCACCACACGTGCACCAGGCCTCAGTCATGCTCCACCACATGTGCACCAGGGCTCCGTCATGCTCCACCACACGTGCACCAGGCCTCAGTCATGTTCCACCACACATGTGTCAGGCCTCAGTCATGCTCCACCACACATGTGTCAGGCCTCAGTCATGCTCCACCACACATGTGTCAGGCCTCAGTCATGCTCCACCACACATGTGTCAGGCCTCAGTCATGCTCCACCACACATGTGTCAGGCCTCAGTCATGCTCCACCACACGTGTGTCAGGCCTCAGTCATGCTCCACCACATGTGTCAGGCCTCAGTCATGCTCCACCACACATGCACCAGCCTCAGTCATGCTCCACCACACGTGCACCAGGTCTCAGTCATGCTCCACCACACGTGCACCAAGGCTCAGTCATGCTCCACCACACATGTGTCAGGCCTCAGTCATGCTCCACCACATGTCAGGCCTCAGTCATGCTCCACCACACATGCACCAGCCTCAGTCATGCTCCACCACACGTGCACCAGGTCTCAGTCATGCTCCACCACACGTGCACCAAGGCTCAGTCATGCTCCACCACACATGTGTCAGGCCTCAGTCATGCTCCACCACATGTCAGGCCTCAGTCATGCTCCACCACACATGCACCAGCCTCAGTCATGCTCCACCACACGCGCACCAGGCCTCAGTCATGCTCCACCACACGTGCACCAGGCCTCAGTCATGCTCCACCACATGTGCACCAGGCCTCAGTCATGCTACACCACACGTGCACCAGGCCTCAGTCATGCTACACCACACATGTGTCAGGCCTCAGTCATGCTCCACCACACGTGTACCAGGCCTCAGTCATGCTCCATCACACGTGCACCAGGCCTCGGTCATGCTCCACCACATGTGCACCAGGGCTCAGTCATGCTCCACCACATATGCACCAGCCTCAGTCATGCTCCACCACCCATGTGTCAGGCCTCAGTCATCTCAGGATCTTGGAGAAACATTAGTAAGCAACCAAAGATACACTACTTTGTTTTATTATAGTTAACTTCATCATAAGGCTACATAACTTTGTTTTCATAAAGGATTATGTGTATAGAGTTGCCTCAGATGATGGTAAATCCTGAGTGTCCCAGCCCGAGCAGGTGCGCAGTTTTCCCTTCACAGACAGACTGCGACAGGCGTGTTGCAGTAAAGGCACAGACAGGCAAGCATGTGCATCTCATGACCTCAGACTCTTCAGTCATTTTATGGGGGAATGGTCATGCTGGGCTGGACTTTACTTGTTAAGTCCGGATCCTGTACATACATAATGGAAGGTGTGAATGGGAAATCTCTGGGGGGAAGCTGCTGGTTTCCATGGCATTCCTTGATGTGTAAGTGTAACTGGTAGGTTGGGCTGAAGAGCATACAGTTCTCAGTATTACTGTGGGTTTGGAGTCTGCCCTCCTGAGCTGAATGACTGAACTCAGCACACACACAGGTTTGGTTCCCTCCTGGACTTGGCAAGCGTCACCCACCTGGCTGCTCTGAGTCACTGTTTTATGACTTACGAGGCAGCTGTGCCTTCTGCTTTGATTCCATCTGGGCACGGTTTCCTTTCAATAGATGGCTTAAAATAATTAGTGTCTGGATATGATAAAAGCGGTTGTTCTTGGATTTGCATTTGTGTTTTATGTTATTATACTTTCTGTTTGGGTTGTTTCTTGAAATTATTTTTAACACATTGTGTTGTTTGTATGTGTTGGCACATTTTTCTTCTGATTGTATAGGGGAGCTAAAAATCAGTTGTACTGGCCAACTTCACAACTGCAACTCTGTGCTACGTAGGTATTCTCGCCTTAGCTCTCTATGAGTTACAGCATTTCACTTTGTCAGTCAACATGAAGCCACAAATATCTTGGCAATAAAAGGGGAATTAGGAAGCAATGCTACGGAGTGGTGACTGTCCAGGTATGGAGCTACTGTATTTGTAGATGTCGCCCTGCAAGGTGATCTGTGTTGCTACTCTCCCTGTGATTGAAACAGACACACTCTCTGTGGTCTCTGAGGTGTTTTCCCACTCTGCTCTCAACTTTGGTGAGGCTGGACCTTAGAGAGAAGCCTCACTGAACTGTGGTCCCTGAAGCCCGCCAGTTTAGACCACATTAACTCTACTGAGATGGACACAGGCTGACCGCCAGCGCTGGACAAGGAAGCCTGTCTTTTCCTCACATCGTAGTTTCTTTCTTTTTGTTCCTTAAACCCTTTGGCTTTTCTCAGATTTGTATTTGTTGTAGGTTTGTGCTTGCGTATACCTGTACACGGTAGGGGAGGCTGCGCACATAGAGACTGTCACCAGGGGATCTGTCTTTGACCACTTCCCATCTTATTTTTACAGACAGGCCTTTTACTGAAACTTAGCCTACTTTTTTGGCTAGGCTGCCTGGCCAACTGACCTTGATATTTGCCTGCCTCTGCTCCTCTTTCCCTGCTGGGGTTACAGGCATGAGACACCAGGACCACCATTTCCTTGGGTTCTAGAGATCTGAACTGTCTTCATGTCTAATGAGCAAGGGATTTATCCCTGAGGGGATAACTCTCCCCAGCTCCTCACACGCTTTACCTACAGTAAATATAGAATTTGTAAAGCCCACTTTCCCTTCTTGCCACGCTTTGAATTTCTTTAAGCTCAGTAGATCGCCATACGCATAACACCGCAGCTCCATTCTGAGAGTCCATTGCTAAAATCAATAGGGCCTGCTGAGGGACACAGCAACATGAACATCAGAACGGGCATCATGTGGCTCTTACACAAGCAGCAGAACGCTTGATTCACTGAGGCACCAGAAGCATTAAAGGCTTTGGGAGTTTGTGCACATACATTCAAGGAGAAAGAGCTTCACACAAAATCAAAAGACCTGATGAACAAACTTTCCAAGGTATAATATCAGAATATATGGTAGGCACAGTGTGAGAAGGAAAAAGAATTTTTTCCTTAAAAATATTTTTTTCTCAATGAAAAATGTATTCATTTATAAATCCTTCGATTCATTACATACATTTTGCATGTCAGCTGCATTCTCAGGGGTGTGTGATAATTATGAATATGACATAGCCCTTAGAATATTGCTATTTAACGGAAAATTAGACAATTTCACTCTGTAGCCAAGGATGGCCAGAAACTTACTATGTAGCCCTGATTGGCTGGGAAACCCTGCTCTCCTTCCTCACCTTCCAGGGTAGACACCTACCCTTGGGTATACATACATGTATACATACAGAGGCATACACCGCTATAGTCAGCTGATACTTAATTTTTGCTTTCAAAGTAGTTCTTATGCTTACAGAAAATGTAAAAGAAAGAAAGAAAGAAACAATAGGTATAAGAAAAAACAAAATGTCTACATGATGCAGACTAGAACTGCAATCATTCTGAAAGCTATGCTTAAAGGGTCCGTTCCACCTCGGTGGGAGAGTCCCGCAGCAGACAGGAGGCCTGCGGTTGTCCTGCACCACGGTAAGGAAGCAGAGGGAGACGCGTCCTGGTGGTCAGCTCGCCTTCCTCGGTTCAGCCTGGGATGCCACACTCAGGGTGCGCCGGCGACTCAGTTTGCTTTTCCGGAGTCACCCGAACGAGTGTTTCCATAGTGACTCTCAATTCCATCAAGTTGATCAGAATTCACCACCGCAGGCAGCATATGACATCAAACTGCGAACAGTTAGGGATACATGTGCATGTCACTCGCACGCTACTGTGCGGTATAGAAACACGTCACGATATTTCACAGTGACTATGGTTACATGGAGTTTGTTAAGCTTTTACGTTTGGCAATTTAATGTTTTCCAAATTTAAAAAAATGAACATGTATTTTAGGTTGAGAAAATTGTATTAAGTGTCCAGTAACATGTTACATTCTGTCCTGAGTTCTATTGCCGCTGGCTCTGTTTCGAGTCCTAAGATCAGATTGAAGACTTCCACTGGCTGTTCCTGCCATGGTGCACACTCCCCTTTCCACTGGCTGTTCCTGCCATGGTGCACCCCCACTTCCACTGGCTGTTCCTGCCATGGTGCACACCCCCCCTTCCACTGGCTGTTCCTGCTATGGTGCACACTCCCCCTTCCACTGGCTGTTCCTGCTGGTGCACACTCCCCCTTCCACTGGCTTCCTGCCATGGTGCACCCCCACTTCCACTGGCTGTTCCTGCCATGGTGCACACCCCCTTCCACTGGCTGTTCCTGCTATGGTGCACACTCCCCCTTCCACTGGCTGTTCCTGCCATGGTGCACCCCCCCTTCCACTGGCTGTTCCTGCCATGGTGCACCCCCACTTCCACTGGCTGTTCCTGCCATGGTGCACACACCCCTTCCACTGGCTGTTCTTGCCATGGTGCACCGTCCCTCCCAGATCTGTACTTGTGTACTTGTGTATTTATAGCACCTCTCGTTTCTTACATGATTCTTCTACTTGGTTTCCAAAATACTTTCCATTTTCGCTGCTTTCTTTTCTCTGCATTTCAGGACATCCCAAGGGAGAAATGGAGATAATTTTTTATTGTGTAAAGACACTGACAAATGAAACAAGGCAGCTTAAAAGTGATCTCCTCCCTTGAACAGGTTAAATATTTCCTTATTCAATAAACAAAGATGAATTTATAGCAGGTTGACGGGACAAAATTCCCTGGTTAGGGCTTCTTGGGTTCTGAGTACACATTTGGTACAGAGACAAAATGCCTTCAGAATGTTCTGTGCAGACACCAATCTCTCCAAATTTTCAAAATCCTTTTTAAGCCCTGTGTATAGCACCAGTTCAGACTGTCAAGCTCCATACACTGTATTTTGCAGGAGGATTGAAGACATATATTTTTCACGATTACAAACTGAGTTAAAAGATAAGAGATTGGAGTTTTAATTAAGCAATTATGTAACTTCTTTTTCTCCATTCCATTAATCATTTCTAGTGAGAGTCCAACTCCTTGAAGGATGATGTCATAGTTACTTCTCTACCGCTATGAAGACACACCATGACCAAGGCAACTTACAATTGGGGACTTGCTTATAGTTACAGAGGGTTATTCCATGATCATCATGGTAGAACATACAGCAGCAGACACAGGGAGACATGGTTCTGGAGAAGCAGCTGAGAGCTTACATCTTAAGCATGAGGCAGACAGAGGGGGTGGGGAGAACTAGGAATGGTGCGAGCCCCTCCCCGATTCTCGCTGAAATGTTGGTGGGACCAATCTTGTACCTGTCTTGTGCAGCGCATCGCTACTGTCGTGAGTTCATGAGCACAGTGACCACACCATGTTTAGAAGACAGCACTTCCCAGGGCCCTCCCCATCGTGGCTCTCATGTTCTTTCTAACCCCTCTTCCAGGATGCTCCCTAATCCTTAGAGGAGGTGGCACAGATGCCCCATTTAGAGTTAAGTACTCAGCAACGGCTTCTTTTTTTATCATTTTTGCCAGTGGTGGATTTCTGCATCCATTACTACCCGTTGTTCATATGACCAAAGCTGAGAACAGCGCTAATTTATAGACATAAATATAAATATTTAAAAGAGGGACTTTGATGGGCACAACAAGTCCACTTAGCAAAAACACAGTAGTAGCTTCCCTGTGTGACTAAGACCCCGTGTCTCAGACTTTGCATCACAACACCAGGCTCAAATCCAATCAGAAAGAAGCTGCTTATTTCCATAAGACTCATGCCGCTGTGGCATGGATGGACATCTTTGCCTGGTCCTTCACTTGTGTAGAAACAAGATCCAGAGTTAAGACTGCTGGTGCTGCCTCTCCTCCAGAAGTTTGCACAGAAACTTCTGTCATCATGGAAGCTAGCCAGCAGGAAGGAAGCTCCCAGCTAAGATCCACTCTGATCTATGTGTGTCCTGAACCAATGCATGAGGTGTCTATAGAAATAGGATCTCATCACACAGCTGTGATGGGCAACCTCAACAATAGACCAGATTTGAGCCAGGCTTATTATGTACCAGAGCAGTTCCTGGTCTGTGGTTCTCCTCGCTGTGGTTCTTTCCTCCAGTAGCACCTCTTACGTATTTAATTTACCACAAATTAATATCCTCATTATCAATATAATCCATTTTAAACATTAGCCTTAGTAAAAGAAGGATATTAAATTTAGAAACAGTTAGCAAGCAATTTCTGACAGCTCATGAGAAACCAGAAAGGATGATTATAGGTTACTTGATACTCTTTCTGGTAAAAATACTATTTTTTCAACAACAAATGTGATAACTACTCATTGCACAAAATTTTTAGGAAAGTATGAAGAAAATAATCATTTTGTTATTCCCACCAATAAAAGTAATTTTACCATTTAGTACTTTTCCTTTTAGTCTCTCTCTCTCTCTCTCTCTCTCTCTCTCTCTTTGTGTGGACATTGTGTGTGTGTGTGTGTGTGTGTGTGTGTGTGTGTGTGTGGTGAGGGTGGATGGTGTATGTGTGTGTGTAGTGTGTGTGTGCGTGTGGTGTACACATGTGCCCTGCATGGACTGCTACTTGGCATTAAGAACAGACTGTGCCATCTAGCCATTGTGGTGTCAGTGCTGCCCCCGAATAACAGCTCAGCATGCTTTGCATGTTCGCCGTGAGCAGTGTTCACATCAATGTGAGAATCTGAAACCCAAGTCCTGTCAGTGTGCTGGTCTCCTTGGTGATGGGTTTCTTACAGGACATGGACAATTAATTTGGGGGTAGACAACTTCAACACAAGCACAGGCCCTGCGTGCCAGCTTTGGAACAGCTCAGGCAGCTGGGAACTTCACTTCCGTTCTGAGGTCTTCCCTATTTGGTTCTCATTTTCACTCTTAACTATATGTCACATTGTTTATATAGAATTTTAACATAAATTTCTAAAAATCAATTTGCATTTCCCTGATCGCTAAAGATGTTGAGCACTATTTTAAATTCACCCAGTCAGAGTGTTTAGCATCAGGACTTAAAACTATAACAGATTCTGCGCAGATATGGCCCAAGTGGAATTGTTATACACTGTTTGGTGAAGTGCTTTTATAGAAATGATTCGGGAGATTTCTCAAACCCTAGAATAGAGTTTCCACATGGCCCGGCTACAGCAGTGCAGGGAATTACTCGCCAGACTTCACAGAGACCCAGATGTCCACCCAAAGATGGACGGATAAGAAAAAATGGCAGTTCACAGTGGAATATTACTCAGCTGTAAAAATCAAGCCATGATAGTTGCAAGTAAGCAGCTGGAACTGGAAAAACTATACTGAGTGGTGTAATAGGTGAAGAAAGGCACCACCCACATGTTCTCTCCAGGATGGGGATCCTGGTACAGCTACCTTTCCTGTGTTTATCTTAGCACTCAGGTGGTTCCTGCTGTGCAAGGAGGCACAGCACATGAGACAGGATAGTGGATTTACCTGTGTGAAATGAAGGCTTTCGGGTGGAACAGTGAATGTAAAAAGGCTTCACCAGAGATGGCTGTTGGAATATGGGGGGTGGGTGGGGGTAGAAGAGGCTAAAAGGGAGGGCTGGCCCAAAGGAAGAGTATACAAAGCTATATGGGTACCTTGGTCTCACAACCCACTTGTATGTGAAGAGATAGCAGAACACATGTGAAAAGAAAGAAGAGAGACACTGAGAGTTAAAAAGTCAAGTAGGGATGGGGACAGTAGAACAGGGGGCACAGGAGAGGACCATGGATGAGGTAACACAATCTGGGAACAGGGAACAGGAGAGGACATGGATGAGTTAACCCAACCTGGGGACAGGGACAGGAGAACAGGGAGCAGGAGAGGACCATGGATGAGTTAACCCAACCTGGGGACAGGGAGAGAACAGGGCACAGGAGAGGACCATGGATGAGTTAACCCAACCTGGGGACAGGGAGAGAACAGGGCACAGGAGAGGACCATGGATGAGTTAACCCAACCGGAAGACAGGGACAGGAGAATGGGAGACAGGAGCGGATCCTGGGTGAGTTAACCCGACCTGGGGGGGTCTATGTGAAACCCCATGGAAACACCCCAGTTGGCGAGCTCACTTCAAAATGCAATATTACAAAGAGTTCAAACGGATTACCCTGCCTGGGTTGGCAATGTCCTCCCAGGAGCCAGGGATTATTAAAGTGAAAATCACACTACAAGGCACAAGTTATCTCCCTGTGCGTTTTTGGCCAGAGAGGCCCCAGGGGTCTTAGAAATGAGGCCGGCTATACCATTGCCCTTGGTTACCAACTCTAACTACATGGTAAGAGCCTAGTGCTGTGGACACCGTACGCTTCAGATACGGGACATAAGGAATTAAATCACAATTGGCCAGGAAACTTCTTTCCTCCCAGCTAACTTTCATAGTCCCAGAAGGTGCCCTGCAGGCTGCTGGGGGCAGAAGACAGCAGTGGCCTTCCCCAGTGCTGGCCTGCATGCTGAGCTTCCAGGTGTGTCCACTGGAGCTACAGTGGTAACTGCTTTGGGGTAACAACTGCTTTCTGGTCTGGCATAGATGGAAAGACGCTCTCCAGGTCCCACCACTTACAGAGAAGCTATTGGCCCCACCCCTTACTGAGAAGCTATTGGCCCCACCCCTTACTGAGAAGCTATTGGCCCCACCCCTTACAGAGAAGCTATTGGCCCCACCCCTTACTGAGAAGCTATTGGCCCCACCCCTTACAGAGAAGCTATTGGCCCCACCCCTTACTGAGACGCTATTGGCCCCACCCCTTACTGAGAAGCTATTGGCCCCACCCCTTACAGAGAAGCTATTGGCCCCACCCCTTACTGAGACGCTATTGGCCCCACCCCTTACTGAGAAGCTATTGGCCCCACCCCTTACAGAGAAGCTATTGGCCCCACCCCTTACTGAGAAGCTATTGGCCCCACCCCTTACTGAGAAGCTATTGGCAGTGAATAGTTATTAGAGAGAAGACTCGTTCTTTCTTGGGAATGGGCCACTGGAATGTTTCCCGCGCTCCAGCAGATGGCCTTACACCCATGCACACACAGGCAGCACCAACTTGGATAAAAGGATTATTAAAAAAAAAAAAGCCCACAGATTTTGGAGGAGCATATTGATGGGGACATAGGTGGAAAGAGAAGGGGAAATGCAAGGTAAATATGGCCACATTTCATTGAATACTAGCATATGAATTCTCAAAAGCATTGGGCTGTAGATCCTGTTTACTAATCCATGTTTTTTCTAAAAACTAGATTTTTAACAATTTACTCGAGCTTTGAAAAGATCGTCTTCTTATTTATTACAATGTATTCATTTTATCATCTTATTTGTTTTATTTTATTTTATGTGTATGTTTGTGTGTATTTGTGTGTGTGTGTGTTGTATGTGTGTGTGTTTGTGTGTGTATATGTGTACATGCGTATGTGTGTGTTTGTGTGTGTATGTGTGTGTTTGTGTTTATATGTGTGTCTGTGTGTTTGTATGTGTGTGTGTTTGTGTGTGTATGTAGGTGTGTATGCATATGTGTGTGTTTGTGTGTGTGAGTGTGTGTGTGTGTTTGTATGTGTTTGTGTTTATATATGTTTGTGTGTGTGTTTATGTGTATGTGTGTGTTTGTGTGTATGTTTGTGTGTTTGTATGTGTGTATATGTGTATGTTTGTGCATGTTTGTGTGTGTTTGCATGTGTGTGTGTTAGTGTGTATGTGTTTGTATATGTGTGTGTTTGTGTGTGTGTTTGTGTGAGTGTGTGTGTATGTGTGTGTGTTTGTATATGTGTTTTTGTGTTAGTGTGTTTGTGTGTATGTGTTTGTATGTGTGTGTGCGCGCGTGTCTGTGTGTTTGTGTGTGTGTGTGTATGTGTATGTGTTTGTGTGTTTGTGTGTGTGTGCGTGTTTGCGTGTTTGTGTGTGTGTGTGTATGTATGTGTGTATGCATATGTGTGTGTTTGTGTGTGTGAGTGTGTGTGTGTGTTTGTATGTGTTTGTGTTTATATATGTGTTTGTGTGTGTGTTTATGTGTATGTGTGTGTTTGTGTATATGTTTGTGTGTTTGTATGTGTGTGTTTGTGTGTGTGTGTATGTGTATGTTTCTGCATGTTTGTGTGTGTTTGCATGTGTGTGTGTTTGTGTGTATGTGTTTGTATATGTGTGTGTTTGTGTGTGTGTTTGTGTGAGTGTGTGTTTGTGTGAGTGTGTGTGTGTTTGTATATGTGTTTTTGTGTTAGTGTGTTTGTGTGTATATGTTTGTATGTGTGTGTGTGTGTATATGGTGTGTGTGTGTGTGTGCGCGTGTGTTTGCGTGTTTGTGTTTATATATGTGTTTGTGTGTGTGTTTATGTGTATGTGTGTGTTTGTGTATATGTTTGTGTGTTTGTATGTGTGTGTTTGTGTGTGTGTATATGTGTATGTTTGTGCATGTTTGTGTGTGTTTGCATGTGTGTGTGTTTGTGTGTATGTGTTTGTATATGTGTGTGTTTGTGTGTGTGTGTGTGTGTGTGTGTGTTTGTGTGAGTGTGTGTGTGTTTGTATATGTGTTTTTGTGTTAGTGTGTTTGTGTGTATGTGTTTGTATGTGTGTGTGTGTGTATATGGTGTGTGTGTGTGTGTGTGTGCGCGTGTGTTTGCGTGTTTGTGTGTGTGTGTGTGTATGTGTGTGTGTGTTTGTGTGTGTGTGTATGTGTGTATGTGTGTATGTGTGTGTTTGTGTGTGTGTTTGTGTGTGTGTGTGTTTGTGTGTGTGTGTGTTTGTATGTGTGTGTGTTTGTGTGTGTGTGTGCGCGTGTTTGCGTGTTTGTGTGTGTGTGTATGTGTGTGTGTATGTGTGTTTGCATGTTTGTGTGTGTATGTGTGTTTGCATGTTTGTGTGTGTATGTGTGTGTGTGTGTGTGTGTGTGTGTGTGTGTGTGTGTGTGCCCCACCACACTCTGCACACTGTGCACACTGTGGTCACTTTTTTACATGGTTGCTGTCATCTGGACTCAGGTCCCCACTTGAGCAGCCAGCTTTATAACCCACTGAGCCAACTCTGCAGGCCCCTAGTTATTTTTATAAATCTGCCCTTGAATTTTCTATGAGTTATTTTAAATTGCTTGCTTTACTAAACACATCCCTGATCTCTGGCCAAACCGTTTCAGGTCTGCAGTCGGATGGCACAAGTCCCTCCGTGATCTTGAAGCGTTTGTCTGTGTTTTCTCTGGTGTTGCTTTGTTACAAGATGAGATCATCTCTTTCCCAGACATCTGAGTATCTAGCACCAGGAATAAATGGCGTATAGATGTCTTATTGCTGGGTGAAGTATAAGGAGTACTAAGGAAGCAGCCACGCCTTTCTAAACTAACTTCCCCTCATCATCCATCAGCCAGCAAGACATCAGGGTAAGAAGACACAAGTCTGCTTTAGAGCTCCTCAGCATTGAGCTCACTTCTTCAAACCTGGTGGCTCACTGGGTGCCCAGCCCACGCCAAAGAGCTCACCAGGACCACGGAGTATGACAGAACAAGAAGTCTGCAAAGTGTGCATGAGGGCACAGATGCCACTGAGCTTGTGCTGTGCTGGGATAAAGTTTGAAGCACACTGAAGGGGGGGCAGATTTGGAGCTTGGGAAGAAGGCACTATTTCCTGGTGGGCTCTCTGCAGCTGTGCTGTGGGGAGGTTATTGGTTACACAATGTTTGGGTACTAAGTGTGCAGAAAACTGATCCATGGGGAAATTAGCTGACAACTTACTTGAGCACGTGTCCCAAATGCCCATCAATACCTTGAAGGCAAGAAGATCACAACTGAGGAAGATCGCTTCTAGAAACAGTAAGGCAAAGGCACAGCACAATGTTGCTATGCTGGATATGTCTGCAGTATCCCCAAACCCCATCTTAAAAGTAACATGTAGAGGAACACTTGCAATTTTTATGTTAAGAAAAGCTTTTTGGTTTAACTGACTAGTCACTAGAGGTCCGTGTTCCTGTCCCAGCTGTGGTAGAGTTGTTTATGAGTTGGGTTTGGAATGCTTGATGCAGGTGGCTATAATTTGGTTGGGTGCAGTCATTCTGGCACCTGTAGCTTGTCTTTGGGATTGCATGCCGCATGGGTTTATGGGAACTTTTGGCTTAGGGTAGAAAAGGTCTGAAGCCCCGAGAGTCAAGTATGTTAGGTTAGTGAGCAGCATGGAAAGCTCTCCTGATGCACAGATGTCCTTAGCAAAGCGCTGGGTCCAGGACCTTGCTTCAGCCTTACTATTTAATGGTCCATTCGGCACACATGCACGTCGTGCAGTGTTCCCATGGTCCATTCGGCACTCACGCACGCCGTGCAGTGTTCCCATGGTCCATTCGGCACACATGCACGTCATGCAGTGTTCCCATGGTCCGTACTGCACACACACACGTCGTGCAGTGTTCCCATGGTCCGTACGGCACACACACACGTCGTGCAGTGTTCCCATGGTCCATTCGGCACACACGCACGCGGTGCAGTGTTCCCATGGTCCGTACGGCACACACGCACGTCATGCAGTATTCCCATGGTCCATTCGGCACACACACGTCGTGCAGTGTTCCCATGGTCCGTTCGGCACACATGCACGTCGTGCAGTGTTCCCATGGTCCGTACGGCACACACGCACGTCATGCAGTATTCCCATGGTCCATTCGGCACACACACGTCGTGCAGTGTTCCCATGGTCCGTTCGGCACACACGCACGTCGTGCAGTGTTCCCATGGTCCATTCGGCACACATGCACGTCATGCAGTGTTCCCATGGTCCGTACGGCACACATGCATGTCGTGCAGTGTTCCCATGGTCCGTACGGCACACATGCACGCCGTGCAGTGTTCCCATGGTCCGTACGGCACACACACACGTCGTGCAGTGTTCCCATGGTCCGTATGGCACACACACGTCGTGCAGTGTTCCCATTGCCTACACTCACATATTCTCAAAAATAGCAAGGTGAATGTGAAAGCCAAGTGTTGACTATGCCAATGCTTTTGTTTAGCTATAAAGGGCTCTGTGGAGAGAGGGCTCAGTTGCTAAAAGCCCTAGCTGACAACCACCCATAACTCCAGTCCTTGGGAATCCAGCCCTTCTCTTTTGACTTCCGAGGGCACCAGGCGCACAGGTGGTGCATAGACATACATATAAGCAAAATGTTCATAAACATAAAGTAAAATAGATAAATCCAAAAAAGTTAAATTACTCCTAAAGGCTGAATGATCCTTAAGTGGAAGAAATAAGTTCTCTAAGGGAGAGTTCTTATGGCATCTTGTCCTTTACACCTCCTTATCTCCATCCCCCTCCACCCCTTTTCACTTCCCATCGGCCACGAGGTAGTGGGGTGCCCGTGGGATGTCCAGGAGCCTGTGGGATGCCATGGCACATGCAGGATTGCTGGGTGTCCATGGACGACCATGGTGACCACAGGTTGGCTGGGCACCTGTGGGATGTCCAGGTGACTGTGGGATGACCAGCTGCCTGTAGGATGACATGGTGCCTGAGGAACGGCTGGGTCCCTTTATGCTAGGGCAGTGAAAGCCTATTCCAGGTTGAACTTTGTCATGCTCAATCTCAGGCTAATACAGGACATGAATGTCCATGATCCAAGCTGCCTTACAGCCGCCCAAACCCGTGGTGATGCCCATAACCCATGCTCCTGCCACAATGGCTTGACTTTATTTTTCTTTTTTTTTTACTTTGTTGGGTTTTTGTTGTTGTTGTGGGGTTTTTGTTTATTTGTTTTGGGGGCATAGGGGTGGGAGGGTGGATGTTGGAGGAAAGGAAAGAGGGTGCGATTGAGATGCATTGTATGAAACCAGGGTATTAATAAAAGTATTATGTTGAAGAAAAAACAAGAAATCCTGAAAGTAGTGAGAAGGCAATGACTTGACTGTTTGGGTTTCATCTGAAGTAACGAACAAACTTACATAAGCTTACATCCTTGTAGCCAAAGAGACCGACTGTGTGCATCCTTGTAGCCAAAGAGACTGACTGTGTGTTTCAAACATTGTTTTCAATTTCGAATAATCACCATGGTATCTGGAAGGGCTGTTCTGTCAACTGTTTCATCCCCACCAACACATATCATGTATCTTACTCTACAAGTTAGCAAAAAAAGGTACCAGGAATGTCACAAACGCCATCTTGACAGCTCCTCAGGACTCGCACAGTAGCTGGAGATTTGGATGTGTGAGTTCCAGATGCACTATGGGATGTGATATGAGATGAAGGATGAAATTATACATTAGCAACTGACCATGGCTGTTCCGAGGAGGCTGAGGTGTGAGGCTGTGGTGTGCATGCGTGCCGGTGTGTCTTTAATGGGTGAGTTGAACATCAATCTCCCATTCTCTCTGTCGTGTCCAGAGAGACTCCGTTCTCCGTCTGTTGTTGGCATTCTGGTAGACTTTCTCACTTTGGCTCAATCCTTTATTAACTCGCTCTAAATTCTCAAGCGATTTCACTCCTGCAAATCAGAAAGCGTTGAGTCAGAGCAGATTCAGTATCAGCATCAACAAGCACATGGAGCAGTAGGGGGGTGGTGGTGGGGTGTCTGGGAAATGATTGTGTAACTAACCCTCCTGTGAGCATCTTTAAACATCACATTGAGATGCAGATTTGACCTGGAGCGTCACATTTTAACTACTCTCCAGAGCCAGTCTCAGTGATATTCTGGCTTACTGGGATACCACGTGAATGAATCACCAGGGAGAGATTTCTATGACGAGCAACATCTGAGGTAGTGTGAGGGCAGGCTGCCTACTTCCGTTCACCTCAGAGATAGTGAGGTGCAGAATGCTGGAAGGTAAACAAACACACCCCTTCCTCTGCAAGCACGACTTTATGTAACAGAAAGTAAATAAGCAGATAGAGTCTCCAGCGAGTTCTGCGGCTGAGGAGTAAGAGCCTTCTGTTTGCAAAGGAGTCACCAAAGCTCTGGTCTTTATCTTCGTTGCCAAAGTGAGCTGTCTGAGTTAGAAAGGATTACTTTTCCTGTTATCTGTGTCTTAGTGTGAAACTCACAGGAGACATTGCGAGGACCTTTGTGACATAAAGAGTGCGATGCGATGCTGTGCCCGGAAGCCCAAGGCGTCCTAAGAAATGCGGAACCAAGTGGAGCAATCAAGAGCTTGAATTTAATTAGTGCTCTATGATATTAGCATGTGCTGTAATATAAAAAAAAAAATTCAGTTGTCCTCAGTGATACTATTTTACTGTTTTCTGAACCAAATTATATTTAAAGGCTACTACTGTCACCCTTCAAAATACCTTCTTCAAAATTTACAATGATTATGTATAAAAGTGTATGCACTAGATTACTATGGTTGTCATTACATGTTCAGAAGTCCCTGGGAGAACACGGGAAGCAAAAGTTGTCTAAAGGAAGACTGCACAACCCAGAGGAGAGCATCAGCATTTTTGTAAATGCATCATCTCAGCATGCAAATCGTTATTATGTAATATACGCATAATTTCTATCTCCAACTCAAACGTAAACCAGGAAGTAACGAAGACAGAGAGGAGAAAAAAGGCAAAAGAGAAATAGAAAAAGGTAACAAACCAAAGCCACCATCCATGGGTTAGTCTTTTCAAATGTGAAGACACATGCAGAGCTGGAGAGAAAGTTATTCAAGCACATAATTCCAGAGGAGACTAACCGTACATCTTAGTACGTATCCACACAGGACTGTTAGATGTGGAAGGGTGGGAAAAGAGATCCATGCAAATGGGAACCAAAGAGGCCTCCATGCTGGAGTATTAACTTGCGGTTAGAAGACCTGAAGTTAGAAAGAGACAACGGAGACACTGCATGATGGTGGAGCTGGTGTCAGGAGATGCCACAGCTGCAACGTACATGCACCTATGCCGTGTCCTAAGACGCATGAGCAGACAGTGGTACATTCATGGAGAGAAACCGTTCAGCAGTGACAGATGAGTATGTCCACACCCCACTTCCAATGATAGATAAAACCTAGACGTCAGTTAACAAAAAGCAAGATGCTTGGACATGCTGTAAGTCAACTGGATTTCAAAGAATTGTAGAGTTCTTTATCCAACCAAGCACCCATATTTTTCTGGCACCCATGGGACATTTTCCAAACCCAGTCATATTTCAGGCCATATAACACGTCTCAACGGTCTAAAAAGTTCTGATGTCACAAAAAATGTCCTCATAAATTATGAGTAGAATGTGAAGCCAGTAACATAAGGAAATCCAAGGAAAAGAACCCTAAGTATCTGTGAAAATCAACCAACCCATTGTTTATTTTATCTTCAGAGATTATAGCTTAATCACATAATTTCCCCTTACCATTCTTCCTCAAAGCCTCCTATATACCACTCCTTGCACTTTTTCAAGTTAATGGCCTCTTTTTTCATTAATTATGCTATGATGCACACACAGAGAAATGTGACTTTGTCATATCTGAGTCATAAATATAAAAAGCTCAGTGTGTTTCTCACTGTCTTTGACCAAGAGCACAAAATGCGTCACTAATGCCCCTAATTCCATCTGAGAGTGTCATGTAAGGGGTAAATACTCTCATTTTGTATCTACTTTGAAATCCGGTGACATCAGACATAACCTAAAAGATCGTGTAAATTAAGCATTCAACTTCCTAGTGAATTATGGTAAATCCTTGTGCATCCGAGTGCACGGCAGAGCAGCCTCTGAAAAGTCAGCCTCATAAGAAGACACATTTCTGATGCCTCTAAAGTTGGCTGTACACTGGCAAGTGAGCTCAGAGGGCCAGATGGCCAAGGCCAAACAAGATCATTAGACAGTTCCTGTTAAAATTTTGGACAACAATTAACCGAAGCCAGCAGGAGTTCCCCACTGCTGACCTCCTAAGGGGCGGGTAAGCAGCATATGCGTTTATTTGTACCAGCAGGCCCTTTTAATTAACGCGTCTGCGGCGTGCACACTTTTGGAATCTATACAGTATATTACAAACAGCTCTTTAAAGGCCCAGTCATAAAACGTACCTGCTGCTGAAATTAGCGGAAGGCAGCAAAATGTCAAGGTCTCTGGTGATGGTACCGAGATCAAGTCTGCAGAGTCCCTGCTATGCCTTTTGCTAAGTCCCTGGGCTGCCGGCTGTGGCATCTGTCCTCTCTTACCTCGGCCCAGGCTAGTGACATCACTGGCCACCGCCGCACGGCTTGTACTCACAGTGCTGTCACTGCAGATGCCAGAGCCCTGTTCTCACCTTCTGAGTCCTCACAAGTGGCCGCTATCAGCGCAGGTGAAGAACACAGCTGGACACAGCTGCAGCAGGTGACTCCTTCGCTCGAAAGATGAGAAGACGGCATTTATAACGCGTGGTCTACGCTTAGGGAAGCTACATATGCTTTAAAATAACGTAATAATCATAATAATATTACTATTAGTAAATAATCATAACTCCCCCACTTTTTTAAACCTAGTATTTAGTGTTCTAATGCATGAAGAAGCAAAAGGCAGCAATACAATGCAGCCCGGTTGTCCCAACTCCATACGCTGGCCTCACTGGAGCTTCTGAAAGCGCTGCTGGCCTTGTGTCCGAGCCTTCCATATACAGAATTTTCAGATGCAGGGTCACGCACACTGATGCAAAAGCAGTCGGCAAGAGTAAAGACACATTCGTATATACTAGCAATGCTCTTGTTTATTTTTATTTATTTCAGAATACGTACTTCATTTCACAATTTTTATTTGTATTTCTGAAAAGTATAACGGTACCTGATCTTCATTCTGCGTATCTTTCTTCTTTAACAGAGTGCTTATTAATCCCTTGAAATTTCCATACCTTATATTTGGACCAAATTGACTCCTTCCTCCCCAACTCTTCAGATCAACGCTCCCTTCCGTACCCACCCAACTCGGTCCTTGTTTTCCTACAACGTAATGAGTAGAGTTTGTGCTCCAAAATACTCACACGTGGGGCTGCCTGTCAGAGTGTGGGTGACCTACTGAGGTCAACCCCTTAGAGAAGACTAACTCTCCCTCTCCCGGCAGCTATCAGTCGTTGAGTAGGCCCCTGGCTAGGGGTGGAACTCCGTGCCACCTCCCCCCACCATGCTGTGATTTTGTCTGGCTTGAGCTTGCCCATGTTTTACGTATGTGTCATAGTCTCTATGAGTTCATAGGTGCAGCTGCCCAGCTGTGTTTAGAAACTGTACTAAACAATGTTTCTTCACAGTCGTTCACCCCCACTGACTCTCACCACTCCCTGTTCCCTCTTCAGCAATGATCCCTGGGCCTTGGCAGAAGGGGATGTGATGTCGCTGTCCCATGTAGAACTGCGCTCTCCCAGGTTTCTTACTCTCTACACTTTGAGCAGATGCGGGTCTCGTCTGACGAGGGGTGAGAGATGCACTAATCTGCGGCCATGGTGATACGTGATTAGGAGTTGGCCAACTGCAATGTTCATTTAGCCCAGTAATAGGACAAGGTTCTCTCCAAGGGCCTATCTCTTATCTACCCTCAAGTTCGTGGCCCTGGTGTGGTGCCCAGTGTAGGCTCCATCTTCTGTGACTGATCTCTGTGTATCTTTTTTTGAACATAAAGCTAATTTTCAAATATATGAATTAATCTCATGCATAAAAATTAAGATGTGAAGAATGCTCAAAGTTAATGTCATTATTCTTATGTTAGTTATATTTCTGTGTGCACACGTGTGTGTGTGTCTGTATGTGTGAGTGTGTGTGTGTGTGTGTGTGTGTGTGTGAGTGTGTGTGTGTGTGTGTGAGTGTTTGTGTGCATGTGTGTGAGTTTGTGTGTGTGTGTGTGTGTGTGTGTGTGTGTGTGTGTGTGCAGCAATGCACATATGTAAGTCAGAAGACAACTTACAGGAGTCAGTTCTCCACTTCTTCCATGTGGGCTTCCGGGATTTGAACTCAGGTAGTTAGGTCTGGAGGTAAGTTCCTTTACCAACTATGTTGTCTCATTGGTCCATCAACTTTATTTTACAAAAGAGAAAACTGTGTCTAACAAACCAAGCAGCATGTCAGGAGATCTTTCCCTGGGCCCCCATTCCATTAGGGATGCTTTCCACCCTTCCATGGGTGCTTGCTGAGTCCTTCATTGGCCATACCTCTGCAGGAGCCTGCAGCCTTCCCACCGTCCAGGAGAAGTGCACACCTTCTTGAAATACTAATTGTGTCGACAACCTAAAATCATAAAGAAACAGGAGGTTGGTTAAAATGATCCAACAGTACTCCTAAAACACCAAGTTAGTCTACAGATGTATTTTGTGTTGGATTATAAGGTAAGCAGTGTTTCTTGATCTCAGGGCAACGAATCAATATTTGTCAAATAGGCCTGTCTAAGTTATGGTTTCTATTGCTGCGACAAACACCATGACCAAAGAGCCAGTTGGGGAGGAAAGAGTTTATTTGACTTGTACTTCCAGATCACTGTTATCACCATAAGAAGTCAGGACAGGAGCTCACGCAGGGCAGGAACCAGGACGCAGGAGCCGATGCAGAGCCATGGAGGGGTGCTGCTCACTGGCTTGCTCCACATGGCTTGCTCAGCCTGTCTTCTTTCAGAACCTGCCGACTCCAGCCAAGGAATGGCGCCACCCACAATGGGCCGGGCCGTCCCGCATCAATCACTAATTAAGAAAATGCCTTACAGCTGGATCTCATGGGATATTTTCCTAAATTGAGGATCCTGATGAATCTAGCTTGTGTCGAGTTGACGCAAAACCAGCCAGTACATGGCCTGAACTTGTTTCCTTGAAATTACCCAATTATGCATGTGTACGTTAAATAAACTTACGTTGAAACAGACACATTATTTCCAGAATTTGCCATTTGGGGGAACTTGTTTCTTCCTGTCGGTGTTAATACTTGACATTCAAATACGCAAGCAGTAAAGATGAAGCCGAGCAGATGTAGAAAACACTTTTGTGAGGGTGTCTTTGTAATTCGTTTGTACTTTCAAAAAGAACACCATTATGACGCAGTGCCCACGGTAACATGGCACTTAACTTACGTAAACTGCGCAATTCAAGTGTCCACTGGAATTTGTTCTGGGTACGAGCAGGTGTTTCCACTTCCTTTGGTTTGAAGCTGTGGTTGGGATAAACGTTGTGTCAGCCAGGCTTGAACACAGGGCTGTGCCTGCATTTGCTGGCGTTGTGTGGGACCGCTGTGAACGCACGGGTGATTTCCGTACAGCTCAGACTACAGTCTCATCACGCAGAGCCAAGCAGGATTTTGGATGACAGTGTAGCTACATTTGGAGATATGTGAAAGGGAACTGAAAAAAATCCAAGAAAGCGTCTTCAATGACCCAAACGCCCACCTACCAAGGAATGGCCGACATCGTCATCACGGCAACTACCCACGTGATGAGGAGGGTCCCTCCAGGTCCTCTCAGTTCAGGGTATCACGGGCCTTCACGTCAGTCACATCCTAGAGATGAAAACACACTGCGCAAGCTCTGCCCACGGGGTTGAAATATTGTGCACTGGGTGTATGGTCACTGTTATTCACCCAGATAGAGTCGGGGGCGTGACTCCTACATTTCATTTTGTTTCCTGGGACATGAATATGCTCAAACAAAATGTGCATCCAGGAGAAAAAAAGAACCGGCTGCCACTGCTCCGACCGAAGATGCGTCCAGGAGAAGCTGACCGCCACAGTCACTTCCGTTATTAGACTGACTGTGCCAAGCTCCGAATCGAAGTCGTACCTTCTCGCATCAGTCCAGCAGAAGCCTAGTGCAGCAGCGCGGGGGATGCGGCGGGCATCCCGCGCCCTTTTGTCTCGGGGATCCAATGACTGTGCATTATTTCCAGCCCTTCACTGCCTTTCGTTTCATATCCGGTGATTGCCAGCCGGACCGTTAATCACAGTATCATTCAAGCTAATGAGAGGCATCAATTTTGCTGATGGTGGCTCTTCGGAATTTTAGCATTCCGTATGCTCAGGACTCTTGTAAAATGGGATAAAAGTGAAGCTTTACTAAAAATTTGTCATACCAAATAATCTATTACTATATACAAAGTATAAAACAGAAATGGAAATAATTATTTTGTTAACGAAGGCCAAGCAAGACAGTAACCGTATGGCTGAGCTCACATCGTATGGCTGAGCTCACATTCAGCTACGCATTTTAAACTATTCCGAACACTGGGCTTTGCTTTCTTAGTGTCTTATTTACATTTCGGTTTTGCTGCTATTTGATGCTCAAACATTGCCCAGGTGCTGACTGCGGCTGTTGATAATACTGGCGCACTGGCATCTAGTTTTAAGTGATATTTACTTGCAACAAATTAAAACGCACAGTGAACAGTTTTTATTTAGTGTCCAGTTACTCTGAGGACTTGGCGACCAAGGCGAGCATAGAAGAAAGAGTTTGGGTTCATGCTTCCGGAGCGGGAGAGGCCATGACTGCCGTGGCGCACAGCATGGCGGCTGGCAGGCCACCTTGGGCCTGCAGCAGTAGCTGAGAGCTTACTCTTTGAATTCATAAGACAGGACTCTCTCTCTCTTTCTCTCTCTCACACACACAAAGAGAGAGAGAGAGAGAGAGAGGAAGAGAGAGAGAGAGCTAAGATAAATTGGGAATGGTGTAAAGCTTTTGAGACCTTCAAGCCCATTCCTAGCGACAACACTTCCCCTAATAAGGCCACACTTCTAATCCTTCTCAAACAGTTCCACCAACTGATGGGAATGAAGCATTCAGACATACAAGCCTATGGGGGCCATTCTCATTCAAACACAGCACCAACTATGGCTTTTAAATCTATAAAAAAACAAAACCAGGTAATTTTGTCTCTGAACCCTTATCAGCAAGTTATAAGTTTACATGAAATATTTAAATCTGCTATTTGGAACTTAAGGCATACTACTTCAAGTAAGAAGCATTTTAAGCCACCTGGTGGTGGTGGTGCACACCTTTAATCCCAGCACTTGAGGGGCAGAGGCAAGTGGATCTCTGTGAGTTCAAGGTCAGCCTGGTCTACAGAGTGAGTTCCAGAACAGCCAGAATTACAATGGAGAAACTCTGTCTCAAAAAACAAACAAAAATTTTTTTAAAAACCTAGGCGCATTTTAGAACATTATATAGAAAGGAATAGAATTGAAATTGTTAAAGAGCGAGTCTGCTGTGAATTAAATTGTCTTTAAAAAAGTGAAGACACGTTGAGCTCTTATAACCTCAAAATGTCACCTTCTTTGGAAATTGTGTTACACTATGAGATACGCTGAGCTGAATCCAGAGTGGAATTGAGCCCTTAAGCCCATGTGCCTGGGGAACCCAGAAGACAGTGTGAAACACGAAGCTGTCCGTGTGGGCAGAGGCGGAGTGACACGTCTAAAAGCCAAGGAAGGCTCAAGAGAGCCAGCAGCCACCGGAGCAGGAAGAGGCTACAGGACCTCAGCACAGCAGGTGCCACAGGGAGCGTGGTCCAGCAACGCTTCCCCTTCAGATTCCCAGATCCAGGATAACAAATCCCTGTTGCTCAAAGCCCACTGGGTGTTGCTAAAATATTACAGCATCCTAGAATAGAAGCAGACTCATCCTAACGTAGTCAGTGGACATTTACCTAATGGAAACCATCACGCTGCATGCAGAAGAGACAATGTCAGCACAACTGCGCCCCTCTCTCGGTCTCACTCACACTGTTGATTTTGTCTTTCTTGTCAGTGCCCTCATTCGTACAGTGACGTCAACTGATGACTGGATGTGAACAATCTGTATAAGGGCTGTGGAGCAGTCCAACCATAACCTGTTCTCTAGAAAATGGCACTTTCCTGGACCTTGTGTGTGAATCCCACGTGTCTCGCTAGCTACATAAACATGGGCTTTAAGGATGGACATGGTTGAGAGGAGAGAGAATCTAAAGCACAGGAGTTCAACAAAGTCAGGAATAGAGTCAGATGGGAGTCACTCTCTGCGCACGAGGCCCACTGAGCTGAGTCTGTGACCCTGTGAACAAGAATGCTCCCGAGGAGGACACACAAGGTGGCCTATGGCCTGATGGTCATCAGGTGGTCCCTGCTTCAGCTGCCTTGTGACATGCCTAAGGCCTCAGCCAATGTTCTACCTTCTAAGCTTCACCTGTGACAAAATCAAATACGCATACATACATACGCACCATCTACAGCTATATAGACAGATGTAGGTGTTCATAAATATGATCAGCATTGTTCATCTGTGGGTAGAAATCAGTCACCAATCACAATCCATTTCTGTTTCCCAGGTGAAGCAGGGGCAGAGCAAGGGCCTCAGCTCAACTCAGCACTGAATTAATCAAAGGAATTCTCTCTCTCTCTCTCCCTCTCTCCTTCTCTCCCTCCCTCCCTCCCTCTCTCCTTCTCTCCCTCTTTCTCTCTCTCCCTCTCTCCCTCCCTCCCTCCCTCCTTCTCCATGGAGAAGGACACACAGAGAGAAAGAACAGAGAGAGAATAAAGATGAAGGGTGTGGAGGGATGTCAAGGATGAGAAGAGAAAGACTTATTTCAAATGAAGCTGAGAGAAAGACATCTTTGCCTTAGAAAGCATGCACTCTTCTGAGCATGTGTTATCCAGGAATGGTGCATTTGATGGTCTTCCTGTGGATACAGAGTGGTTCAGCCTCATTAGCAGGCCTCAGCTCCCTTCCAGAGTGTGTTTAACACAGCATCGTTTATTGATTTCTTGTTCAAAATAAATACTACTTCTCCTGTCTGCACTCACCCTTCTCTTGCCTCTCTCCCCACGAGTGTCAGGGTGGGTGAAGTAGCCTCCAGCAATGAGCTGTGGGCAGCCGCTCTTCTGACAGGGACATGTCACTCCTATGGACTTCCCAGGCTGGCAAGACCAAGCTCTCTGTGCCCAGCGGTGAAGTCTGTGCAGCGTTTTCTTTCTCAATAAGAATCTGGTGACCTGCAAAGACTATATCAGTGGCGTACAATGGGCCTTGCTGTTCAAAAAGGGCTTAACTAAACAAGCAGCAGAAGGAAGGTAATGTCAGGTAATTAACTGATCCCATTAATGAAAAGAGAGGAGGAAACCATGAGTGTGTGTGCAAATGTGTCCGGAGACGATGTAATAAGATCGTCTGCCACAACAGGGCTGATACACATATGAAATCACAGAGAATGTGACGTCATACATGAGTTGAGTTCACGCCTGATAAACCCACCATAATGAAGTGGAGGTGGCCACCAAGTCCCACATCCAAGCAAGGAGCTGTTTGCAGTTAATGCCTGCCGGGTAAGGGAAATCAATTTCCTCTGACGAGGTGACTCAGGGTGTGTCAAATACTCCAGGGCAGCCCGTGCCAGGAGTAGTGGACCAGCACACACCGGACTCCAGCTTTTGTTTGTTTTAGCATGGTTTTCTGTTTGTTTGTTTGAAGGGTTGGTTGGTTTTTCCAGACAGGGTTTCTCTGTTGTAACTCTCGCTATCCTGGAACTCACTCTGTAGTCCAGGCTGGCCTTGAACTCACAGAGATCTGCCTGTCTCTGCCTCCCGGGTGCTGGGACGAAAGGCTTACAACACCACCACCCAGCTTAGTTTGGTAATTTTTGTCTTACTGTTTTTTGCTTGTTCTGATTTTCTTTCTTTTCATAAGAGAGAAGGAGAAGGAGTGGATTCTGGTTGACAGGGACGTGAAGATGGTCTGGGGGAAGCTGGGATATGATCTGGAGTTGGGAGGAGAAAAAGAGTGTGATCACAGTATACTGTACGAAAAACAATTTTAAGAGATCACCTGCTAATATGGGCAAATGAAAAGAAGAAGAAACTGATGTATACATGCACACACATATACATTAACACACAGTTATAAGCATGTACACACATGTACATGTATGCACACACATGCACACACATGCCCACACAGGTACACACATATACACATACACACACACACACACGCACCCAAATACAAATGGAAATACACACACATTTGAACAAAGAATCTGGTTGGTCTCCTTTTATATCTGCAAATAATTTGGTACTTTGAACAAAACAATGATTCTGAGTTAGATGTTTGCACAAATTCTTCTGATGTGTTGAACACCTGATTTTGATTACCTAACTTAACAGGCACGAGGAGGAGAGAGTTCAATATCGAACATCAACAATGCAGAAGGAATCTGGAAAATGCCACCTTCCTCTTGACATCTGTTTTCCTTGGATTCTGGCTGTCTAATTTGCAGGACTTGGTGCAAAAATGAAAATATGGGCTCCCTGCTAAGGCATTATTAAGCATGTCAAGATGTCAGCGGAGTGTGAAGCCAAGCCTAGCCCGTCTGGGTCTGGCCTGGTGGGAGCCTCAGGACCTGCACTCAGAGCTGGCATGGCCTTTGTGATTTCACCGGGCCACATTCTGTTTGCTCACACTGTGTCCACATGTCCGTTCAGCACTGGTCTGCAGGAGATCAAGTGCTCTCCGGTTTTTACTTCATCTACTCTCCGCTGATGATGCTCTTTGTATGTATAGAGGCTTTCTATACTAAATCTATAATTGAGAATCAACAAATGAGCTCATACTTCAACTAAAAATTAATAATCACTATTCTCAGACAATAATTTACCACTGGTGCATTAATAGTAATTCAGAAATAGCTTTAAAACCCGTGTTTCATTGACATCATTCGGACTCAACATTGCCAAATAGAAGTAATCTCTCCATTTATCAAATTACTAATATTTTAAAAGTATTTAGATTATAGAAAGTGAGATTTTATAAACGGTGTTGTAACACATCACCATGTGAGACAGAGAAGACCCTGCCCTGGCCATCAGCCATGCTCCCGTTTGGTACACCGGCCTCCATTCCAGTGAGGGAAAGAAAACAGTTAACACCCAAATTGATTAGTCTGCCAGATGTGTACTACTTCCCTGAGGAACATCTGGTATGTCAAGAAACTTACCTATTTCAAATGTATGATTCTTCAGCAGCTTTAACACACGATAAACCCAGCATCAAAAACAACTGCTGGATGCTCTCACGTGTCTACTGACAACCCAACCCCCATACAGAGCACATCCATACAGGACCCCATCAGTCTGCCACTCCTAAAGTATGCCTTTCCTGAACAGCGTTTGACAAAAATGCCCCCCCCCCATGTCTGGCGTTTTCAACTCATGCTCGTCCGCAGTGCAGGACCTATTAGCTCTCTGTTGTTCATACATGGCTTGTTTTCTACAGTCAATGTATAGTTTTGGTCCAGTCTCCTAGTGGGTTGACACACCTTTCTGCTTTGGAACATTGCTAGAAAGGGCTGTGAGTATTCATATGCACGTATTAATGTAGATATAATTTCACTCTTCATAATATAACATTTTATTAATTTTTCTTTGAAAATGTTATACATGCACCTGACATATTTTGATCATGTTCAGCCCCCAATTCCTTCCCTAACTTTTCTCAGATCTACCCCTTACCATGCCCTTCCTCCCCGAATCATATCTCTTTTAAAAAATTGTATTTTAAATAAGCCATGGAGTCCAGCTTAGGCTGCCCATAAACTCATGAGCATGGAGCCATCCCCTGGAGCAGGATCAACCTTCAGTGGAGAGTCACACCCTCAGAAAGCCTTCCTCCCCTTCCCCAAGCCCTCAACTGTAAGGGCATCGGCTGAGGGTGGGGTCTTGAGCCTTCCCTCTTGATACTGGAATGTTGACTGGCTTCGTCTTATTTAGAGTAGATTCCCAGGAGTGGAATTTCTGGGTCCCGAGGTTTTGTGTTGCTGTTGTTGATATTTAACTTTGTGAGCAATTTGCCTGTTTTCAAGAAAAGCTACACCATTTGACATCCCCAGAAACGCTTGTGTTAATTAATTGTCTTGCCATGTTCTTACCAACATTTTTTTGGGACTGCCTTGTTAGCTACATTGTGGTAGGTGTGAAGTGCTACCTCACTGTGGGTTTAATTTCCTTTTCTAGAAGATTAGTGAGGCTGGACACTGTTTCTTGGTGTATTAGCCAGTGGCACAAAGCCCTCTGTGTTTTTGCTTTATCTAT
Organism: Cricetomys ansorgei; assembly: GCA_026225945.1. NCBI lineage: Eukaryota > Metazoa > Chordata > Mammalia > Rodentia > Nesomyidae > Cricetomys > Cricetomys ansorgei. The sequence continues at coordinate 79,882 of JAMJFZ010003960.1, forward strand.
CTTTTCCCTGTATTGTTATAGCTCTTATTGAGCTGTGAGTGTTCTTTGTAAGTCTCTATCGGATTGCTGCCAGGCAAGTGTTTTCTCTCATCCTCTCATTTACTGAGTGTTGGTTTTTGGTGTGTGAGTTTTGAGTGTTGGCGGGTTTATCATTCTGTATCATGAACTGTACCTTTGACATCCTGCCTAAAAAATCATTGCCCAACATGAATGCTGAAAATCACCCTTCTGTGTTTTCTGCCACGGATTATCGTTTTAGATACCTCACTAAAGTCTCTGCACTGAATGAATTTCCGTGGGTGGTGCAAGGTGTGGCCTGAGCTTTGCATATGGTACCCAGTCATCCCAGCACCATCTGGTGAACAGCTCTCCTTCCCTCAGTGACTATTTTTGGCACTTTTGTCAGAAATAAAATGACTATAAATACAAATATTTATTTCTGGCCTCATAGTTCTGTCCCATTTGTCCATATGTCTGTGTGTACTGACTCAACAGCCGGAGACTTATATTAAGAAGCTGTAAGTGGAAGTCCTCTGGCTTTGTCTGTTGCTTTTGTGCATTTGGCATCTCCATATATATGTTTAGATTTGTTTGTTAGTTTCAAGGGGCTAAAAGTGGAACTTTGCTACAGACTGAATTGAAATCACAAATAAAATTGGGGGAAATTGTCCTCTTTTAGGCTAGAAACACAGGAATGCACGCTGTTTATGTCTTCTTTAGATTTTATCAGGAGAATTTGTGGTTTATTTCTCCTAAACATTTGTTCTTAGTTTCATCTTTGGATTCCTTGGCTGCTTGGGTTCTTTGCTTATCCTCACACCTTAAGCTTCTTTGTGCTCTGGCCAACGGGGTGACAGAGGGCAGTGTGGAGGAGAGTGGAAAAAAATGTAAGAGTGAAATCATTGCCCAAATGAGTTAGTGTGTCGTATACACACGTCTCTCGAAATTAAAACAAAACACAAAGTCTCCCTTTTCCCCCTTTCCTGACTGTGGAGACGGGGTGAGGCTGCCTGCTGCACAGGGAGCTGCCACACCGGGCAGCGCGAAGCTGAGCTTTGCACACGGTGTCCAGTCTTCCTAGCGCCATCTGCAGATCGCCTAGCAGAGCGCACTGCAGGCAGCCCAGGTGGAGACCTCAAGTCCAGATTCTTGTTTGCACAGGAGAGGGTCAGACCCAAACCTACCTCCCTCCACCCCTGAGGGGAATCTGAGAGGGCGGTCTATTTTCTGTTTCTATTTCACCCTCTTTCTATCGCTTTCTTCCTCCACATCCTTCTCCCTAGCCGTCCTCCTGCTGCCACCCTTCCTCTCTCTAATAATTTCTTCCTTCCTCCGCCTTCTCCTTTCTCCTCCCAGTTTTCCTCTTTCTCCCTCCTTCCCTCCTTCCATCTCTCCCTCCCCACCCCTTCCTGCCTTCCCTTCTTTCTCCCCTGGCTTCCCTCCCTCCCTTTCCCAGCTCCTTCCTCTCTTCATTCTTCCTTTTCCTTCCTTATTTCCTACCTTTCCCCATTCTTTGCTTTCTTCCTCCTTTCCCCTCCCCCTTTCCCTTCCCCCTCCCCCCTTCCCCCTTCCTTCTTTCCTTCCTGCCCTCCTCCTTCTTTCTTTGTACTTAACTCCATGACTCTGCTGAGTCCTTATATAGTTCTCTGCCTACAGGAGCGCCTTCTGAACATCTCAAACCCTGAGATGCCAACTTCACAGTCTCCCGTTTTAATCTAATTCAGGTGTAGTATTCCAAGTTCTCCTTCTTACTGTTCTAGCTATTTCTTAAGAAGAACAGGTATATGGTAATTCTTAATTTTTCCAGTGCCCATATACCATACCATGTATCAATATGGCATAAAAAAAAAAAACCTGCTCAAGTTGGGCAAAGGACATAAACCTCCCTAGTCCACGCAGCATCAAGCAGGGTGACTGCGTGACAGCCACGCTGACCACATGTCCCTGTCACCCTGTGAGAACAGCAGGCACCAGAAAACAAATAAAGACAAACATCATGAGGCTAAGGGCCAAAGGGACCCTTATATACAGCTGGTGTGGCACACCAGTTCAGTCACCGTGGAAACCAGTCTGGAGGTTCCCTGGGAAATTAAAAACAGATCTACCACCACGTGACTGAGCTTCGCCACATCTCAGTATTTACCCCAAAGATCCCAAATCTACACGTCACAGAGACATTTGCGTATCCGCTGGTTTAAGCTCTAATTTGTCTTTATGCTTCAGAATTCCACATGCATATAAGCAATGGAGTCAGATCCGGGACCTGTTCACCTCCGGCAGCTCCGGCCGCGTGTCCCGAACACATGCCCTCCCGGTCCAGTGTTTTTCGTTATATTTTTTGTCAACTCACTGTTGTGGACATTTTTTAAAAATAATGTATAAAATAATTGTTTTGCGGACTGTTGGGCGAGGGGCTGCCTAGGTCTTGGCATTTTGTATTGTCTGCAGGTGTTGGATTGTGTGTGTGGAGGGGGACGTTTGATTGCTGATGATCTGCACGTGCCATCAGTAGAACACCTGAGGAGTTCCGAATCAATAAAAACACCTGAGCTCAGACGCTTAGCATTCCACTGTCCAGTCTGGCACGGGCCAAGATAGTGGTTCCCTCTGCCGAGTCTGGCAGAGTCTGCACATAAGAATATGCCCCCTTGTCTCCTTGCTGAGCCACCACAGCAAGGAACTACTACAACTCAGTAAGTCAGGGAGTGCTACCTACATACGCATTCGGCCATCTGCTGGCACACAGGTCGTCCATGTCCGTGAAGAGCTATTCTCCAACAGCTTCAGCTGCCAAGGGCTGGAGACGCTTGTGCAGACAGCCGAAGCTGCTGCGAGCTCAGGGCCGCAGCCACGCGGTGTCCGGAGGACGGCAGTCCTCAGCACTGCGCCCAGCCCTCAGCTCCTACATTTTTTCCACTCACTCTTCTGAGATGTTCTGTGAACCTTGAAAAATTCGAGTGATAAAATGCCTCACTCAGGGCTGAGACTCAGTCTCTCATTCCCAGCAGTTTCCCAGTTGCAGAGACTCTACACTAACTGCTGCTGCCAACTGGGAAACATACTTCCCTGACCAAGGCTGAGGGCGGCGGGTGTGTGTGTGTGAGTCCCTGGAGGGGGAGGATCCATGGATACAAATATAAATATTAAGAAGGCAACTTGACAACATGATCATTTAGCAAATAATAATACCAGGTTCTAGCGTAGGGGCCACAACCTCCCCAGCCATGAGATTTTGACCAGGCATGAGATTCCCTGCTGCAGAGCAGGCACCAGATCCAATCAGATAGCGATTAGTTGCTCCATAACAGTCCTGTCATTCTGGGACCAGAGGACACATCTTGCTTGTCAGACTGAAACGGCAGCATGCAAGGTCAACTGCAAGGTAAGACCAGCGCTGTCCTTTCTCTCCCAGCTCCAGCGTAGTACCTTCTGGAACATGAAAGCTAGCCAGCAGGAATCAAGCTTCCAGGTCCGTTTGAGCTATGTGTCCTGCAGCTGAAGTGTGCCGTGTCTTCAGCTAAGGGGTCTTACGAGGTAGCTGGGGTGGATAATCAAGGGTAAGGCAATAGCCTGTGTTGTCTGGAGACCTCCGAAGCCTCCCTGAGAAACAACTTGCGCATCTGTGTTTACTGCGGCACCATGCTCGGTACTGCGCAATCTCCTGGGTGTCCACTCACCGAGGATGGAGGAGAGGAAACGTGGCGTTTATGCATAACAGATTTCTTCAGCCATAAAGAAGGACGTGATGCTGTTTGCAGGAGAGATGGGCGTGACTAAAGACGATCCCATTGAGTGCGCTAGGCCAGTCTCAGACAGCCGCCATGTTTTCTGTCATCTGTGGTCCTAGATGGTACAGATATACAAAGTCATACACGTACTGGAAATATGGAATATAGAAGCAAATCCGGGGAACAGAGAGGACTAAGAGAGGGCAGGGAAGAAAAGGGAGGGCTGTGGTATGGGGAAGTATGTTAGAGTGCGTTATACGCTTGCATGGAGTGCTCTTAGATAATGCTATAGTATAATAAATAATGAGCAAAAGAACACGCAAGTAAATGCAATGTCGGTTGAACATCAGTCCCCACGTATCAGAAAGTCAGTCTGCCAGTGTTGTAAATGGAAAGTGAAAATACACTTGGAAGAAGCCAAACCGTGTCTGACAGCGGAGGGTCAAGAATTGGGATGTGGAACTCTTCAGCACAGCCATCCCCCTGCGCTCTATCCAAGACTACGGTGACCAAGCAAGGGGATTTGAAAACACAACCTAGGAAATATTCTTATTTCAAATGTCTGTGAATAATGACACCATCATAGGAACCCCTGGGGTCCCTGGATTCATTGACGGGGAGTCTTAGCAGTGGCCAGGGCCCCCAGCAGTGCTCTGCTGAAGACACAGAGATTTCTATTGACTGCAGACTCTCCCTTTTAATACATTTTCTTTTAATTTCTGAGATCTTTGGAGTTTTGTTAGCAATTCTGGGTGTAGCATTTTTGTTGAAACTTTAAGGTCAAATTCAAAGAGAAAACTAAGAGAACAACACCAAACAATTTTCATGGAGTGGAGGAGCTTGTATTGTTTTCACGAAGGCTTGGGTAGCATTTTGAATGCCATACAATATAAATTGCTACCGATATTAAAATTGTCAAAACTATGATCTTTTTTCATTTACTCAAGCAAGGCAGTCTAGGTCTGACTTTAGAACATCCAGGTTCTAGAAACAGAAACACCCAAAGAGACAGTCTTTAGATTGTGTCTATCCATGTTCTAGAGAGATATGTTTAAATGCTTTTGAATACCGCTGAATGTGTGCCTCTGATATACTCTTAGCTAGTCTCCTTCTTAGTGATGAAATGCTTGGTGTCTATCCATGGTGAAGAACAAGATGACATAATATTTTATGAATTGTAAGGCTGAGACAAGGAGCAATAAAGGTATATCAGGAGCATTCAGAGGTGAGGAGTGCGTTGTTAAAGTATGTACAGAACATTTGAAAACAACATGCTGGGTCTAGATCACAGATGGTTAAAGCACTGGCTGCTCTTCCAGAGGACCTGGGTGCAGCTCCCACTTGGCGGCTCACAATCATCCGTCACTAATTCCAGGTGCTCCAAAGCCCTCTTCTGGCCTCCTTTGGCACCATGTTGATACCTACACACTGCACAGACATAAGTGTAGGCAAAACACCCATATACATAAAATAAAATGAAGAAAATAATTTTTAAATGAAGACTAAAAATAGAAGTACCATCTACTTTCTAGGTGGAGAGAAACAGAGGAGCAGAAGGAGGAGGTCATGATCAGAATGTGCTATATGAGAAAAACCTACACTCAACAAGAGGAAAAGAATCTCCTTTTAGAAAATCCTTTATTTTTTTCTTCCAAGAAGATGATTCATGCATTGAATAAGATGCTAAATTATTATTGTTAAATTATTTTCGGTAGCAAATTCATCAACTTACAAATCACCTTATATATCATAAAGATACACATTCTTAGAAATCATGTTTCAGTAAAGCTGAAAGGGTATACATAAAAATAACAAAAGTAACATCGTGCAAAACATGAAATGTAGTTTTTTTGGAATAGTAGCTTGCAAATGTAGCTCCAGATGAATGAGACAATTCAAATACAAATTTTCTTGGAAGAAAATAAAAGAGGAAGATCCCTAGGTTAGTTTTACAATTGACTACAATTAAGAAGTTGCCTTGAACCTCAGAAGAGACATTGAGTTTTGACTTCTGAAAAACTGTGGAACTCTTGCGACTGTGGTGACTCTGGGAGGGGCTAGTTGTGCATGACGAGGGACGAGGTGACCACGACCCTTTGACCAGCGGCCAGGACGCTGTGTTTTGAAAACAAAATGTCTACCACAGGCTCTCAGTGTTCTCAGAGGAAGGTGTGGGCATTTTAGGGGTACAGACCTACTTAAAGATGTTGAAACCAAATGGTTTTAAAGGTATTCCTGGCCCCGTCCCTTGCTTACCCTGTCGATCGCAAGATGACAGCCTCTTCTGCATGCTGCTGCTACTTATGACATTTGACACCACCACAAGCTCAGAACCGGTGGGGCCAACGGCTGTTAATTGAAAACTCAAATCTGGATAAATCTATCCTCCTCTTGGTCTAGAGTGTCGGGTATTTTGGTCACAGAGTTAATACGCAGCCATTTTCCTGTCCACTCGGTGCTGGTCTGAGAGTGGACTCTGGGCAAGGACATGTGTTCATCTTCACAATACGGTACGCTTAATTCCAATGAGAACAAACTGCTGCCTCCTACAAGGGGCAAATGGCTTCACCTTCTGGCCGTGGTGCAATGGTAGAGTCAAGGGTGAGTCTCTGCTATTGGCGTATGAAATGTTGCCTTCAGAACAACCCTGCTGGGGGCAGGTCACATGTGGGAGCTATGAGCAGTTCTTTCTGCTACTATAGATTTGAACTCTGGCCAGTTGAACAAATGCTGGGAAGTCTGAGACAGAAGCTCTGTAAGAGCTCCTGACACAGCCTTAACCGCCCCCCAAAGGACTCCTAAGGAAATCATTGTCTTCCGCTTGGTAGTCATCGGGGAACTGACCATGTTCCAGTGGTAAATCCACACCTTTAGTCAGGTGGCTGGCCCTCCATCACCTCAGTGGGTCACGAGTAAAATAAAGAGACTTCAGAGTGGAAAATGAACTGCAGGAGGCAACAGAGGTCGGAGCAAAATAAGAGAGTAATCAAAGGAACCATGCACATTTATGAAATTGTCAGATAATAAATTTAATTCATAAAAAGTCATAGGAGATTATGCAAAACAAAGTTAACTACTTATGTAATGAGTTATTTATATTTTCTTTGAGAGAATGAAGTAGTAGATATATCCAAAGTTGAATTTTATATCCAAATACATGCATCTCTACTTAACTCAGTAGAAAAATTAAATTGACAAAAATTTAAATTACAAGCAAAACTGACAATTTAGAAGAATCATAGAATTAATTGTCTTAATCTGATAATAATATGTTTTAATGTAAATGATTTCAGTAACACTTTTTTGAAAAAATATTGTTTTCTACAATGAATACAGTAATGGGAAGATATATAAAAACCCTTGTGTTATAGCATAAATGTGCTTATAGATAATGTTTTTAGCACAGTATTGTCAGAAAAGAGAGAATTCCCAGTCTGGGTATTTTGAATTGTAAATGCGTTGGCTTTCTTATCAAAGCTTGATTGAGTTTAAATAAACATGCTAATGTGTTGCCCTAAAACAAGTCCTCTCACACAAAGCTAGTTTATGCAAATAATTAAGATCATTTGTATGTCTTGTGAGTAGAATCGATATGTATGTCACTACATTGTTCGTGGGAAATAAGTAAATTTAGTTATGAACAATAGCTTGAGCTCAAGATATTAGACAGGAAGTATATGTTTATTAGTGACCGGAGAAAGACTAGCATCGGATAATTTTCATACATGATTGGGAGATTGTCACACAGCAACTGGGGACTCACAACCCTCTGTGAGGTGAGCAGATTATCAAATACACAACCCAATTACTTTTCTGTGCTCTCACTAACTACATCTTTGTGTTTGACCAAATAACCTTTTCCTCCCCTTTAACATGATAAATTTGCAACCTAGCCATCGCTGATTTTGGGGGCTTCCACTCCCTGGAGTTATGACAAATTGAAGGGTCTTCTGTGCCATGGATGGCTTGGTGCTCCTGGACATCTGTTCTGATCACACACACAAAGTCTAGGACTGTATCCTGTGAGTACACAAAGCAGCTTCACAGATAAGCATGAAACCTTGGCTCTAAATAAGGAGCAAATGACCTAAAGTACTTCGAAGTCCTGAGTTGTGTTCATACTTCATGATGGGCAGAAACACATTCAACACTTGATGCTCGGTTCACCAGTGCAAAGGACAGAGCACGGCAATGTCACCAGCCTTGAGCTTCTCAATGAACACAGAGCTACGAAAAAGACAAATATGTATATCGTGGAACGCCAGACGGGAGGTACCAAAGACACTAAAAAGAAAAATGATGCTACAGAAATTGTGGGAAATCACAGTTATTACAGAATATCATCCGAATATCTAGCACATTAGGGAGTCTTGCTTGTTGAACCCATTGAAATATGCTAATCTATTAAGAAGTGAGTTGAAGGGCTAGCAAGGTGGCTCAGTGGGTATAGGTACCTACTGCAAACCCGAGGACCCAACTTGCATCCCTGGGACCCATGTGACAGAGGGGCCTCCACACATTTACTGTGGCACCTACATATATACAACAACATATATTTACAATAAAGATGATCATAAAACTAAAGAAAGCTTGAAATTCTGTAAGTAGGCAGAAACTAATTGTTTGGTTTGGCAAAAACTGTGCATCAAACTATTTAACTTCACTGTACTTAACAGATTGGATATGGAGGGGAGGTACGAAGGCCTGTCATTTGGACCTAAAAATATTTCTACTATCATCTTAATTTAGGGGAGAGTGTAAAGAAAATTGCTCAAAAGAGTAAATTTTTACCCAAATTAAATTCTTTTCACAACAACAGCGGCACATCTTAATTACTGTGAGAGAACAGAGTTTGATTGCAGTCTTGGGGGGAAGTATTCTGGAAAGAGTGTGAGTCAGAATCTTCAGCTCAGTACCACCCCAGCGTCAGCTGTGTGCCCAGGGCAGAGGGAGCGCTCACCCATCCAGACTTCCAGGACTCCGCCAGGCCTGTTTCCATGGTAAAATCTGTGAAGAAGACGCAAAGAGTAGAAAAGAATCTCTAATCGACTATTTCTTCCTCGCTGGACTCGCCCCAGGAGTTCCTGGCAGAGTGAATGCTCGGAACATCTCAATGCTGCGTAGTGAATACAGGTTTAATTATTTCATTACCTAATCATGTTTTCTGGTTGGCATACAAAGTGACTGGCTTTAATATGGCATTTGCATGCACGTATATAATTATGCGGTGTTCCTGTTTGTTCCTTCCCCTCCTTCTTGCTGGCTCTTTTCCTCCTCAGTGTTCCTTTTTTATTTTCAAGTCCCATGCATCCCACCAACCTCTCTTGTTCACCCATCTCCCTCCCTGAAGGCTTTCTCTCTGCTTTCTGCCTTTATGTCCTACAAGTGTATGCACGTACAGTCCACACGCGAGAGCTCATCAAGTCTGACTTCTGCAGTGCAGCTTGTTTCTCCTAACCCAACAACCTCCACCTCCATCCATCTTCCTGAAGTCATGATTGCATTCTTCAGGGCTGAATAAACGTATAAAGTGTCCCCAGAGGATTCCGAGTCAGAACACCGCTGATTCCCTCATATTCCGTGTATCTCGCTACACTGCTAACACCAGCTGAGAAAAGGAACCAGTCCCTGGGCCAATTAACAGGTGGATGGGTGAGTTAAGAGATGTGGCATCGTCTCTTTCATCTGCATCTTCCCAGTTTTTGACCAATGTGAATGAAGCCCTGGGTTTTTCTATGAACCTGGTGTCCTGCTCTCATTGCTTTGGATGAATGTCCACACTTACAAGAACTGAAGCTGTGGTAGCTGCAACTGTGCCACCCCTGGATGTCACTCAAAGAACCCCAAATGGATCTAGCACACAGATACTTGCACATCAATTCATATTGCAGAACTGTTCACAGCAGGTAAGTGATAGAACAAAGCCAACACATACATCAACAGGGGCATGGATAGAAAAATGTGGTGTATATGTGCACACAATGGAATTTTACTTAGTCCTAAAGATCAACACTGACCTTTGTAGGAAAACTGACACAACTGGAGATTATCATGGTGAGCAAATAAAGTCAATCTTAGGAAACAAATATTTCATCTTTTCATTTGATTTTCTAGTTTGATTTTCTTTTCATTTTGATTTTCTATTGATCTCATTCATTTATGGATCCTAGATTTTACATAGATATAAAATTCACGTGTGTATATAACATGAAGTTAGAAACAAAGCTGTCTAGAAAAAAACAAAGGAGAGGGTCAAGAAAAGACAGGGGAATGTAGGGAGAGTATGCTCAGTGTACATTAAATATGCATATGAAACCCATTGCTGTGCACAATGAACACATACTGATGATGACGGTAGTAGTAATGATGGTAGTTGTGGTAATGATTATGGTGGTGGTAGTATTGATGATGATGGTGATGGTGATGGTGATGATGGTGATGATGATGATGATGGTGATGATGATGGTGATGGTGGTGATGATGGTGATGATGATGGTGATGATGGTGGTGATGATGGTGATGATGATGATGGTGATGATGATGATGGTGATGATGATGATGGTGATGATGATGATGGTGATGATGGTGATGATGATGATGATGATGATGGTGATGATGATGATGGTGATGGTGATGGTGATGGTGATGGTGATGGTGATGATGGTGGTGATGATGATGGTGGTGATGATGATGATGGTGATGATGGTGATGATGATGGTGATGATGATGATGGTGATGATGATGATGGTGATGATGATGATGGTGATGATGATGATGGTGATGATGGTGATGATGATGATGATGATGATGATGATGGTGATGGTGATGGTGATGGTGATGGTGATGGTGATGATGGTGGTGATGATGATGGTGGTGATGATGATGATGGTGATGATGGTGATGATGATGGTGATGATGATGATGGTCGTTGTGGTGTTCATGGTGATGATGGTGCTGACAGTGGTGAAGATATGATGATGGTGTTGATGACAGTGATGGTGATGACAATGGTGAAACTGCTAACTGGTTTTCCAGTTGGTTGCATTTTATCACACTAGCAAAACCAAAGCTATTCAATTGTTCTCAAGTGGGATGGCTCAGTGGATATAGACACTTGTCACCAAGCCTGATGGACTGAGTTAAAGCCCTGGGGTCCACATGATACACAGAGAGGATTGATTCCTGCAAGTTTTTCCCTGCTCTCTACCTACTGAGTCCAATTTGTGTTTTCAAAACACCTGAGGACCGAGAGTTACTCTCCAAATCTCCTCCATGAGGGGTGGTGCCTTGGGAACCCCTCCCAACTCCACGCTGGAATATTTTCACTTACTGATTTTCTGCTGGTTAGTTCATGTGTACAACAATCATGTCCTATCCAAAGTCAGCATTTCAGAGCCCTGGGCTCTACCCTCCAGCGCTTATACTCCTCCCACCCTTTCTTCCAAGAGGCTCACTGAGCCATCGAGAGGCTGTTATAGACATCCCTCCCAGAGCTAAGCGTTCACATCATTCACGGCATTTTGAACAGTTGTGAGTCACTGCATTGATTACTACCCTCTGCAGTAAGAAGCTTCTGACCAAGACCGGGGGCAGCACAAATGTATGAATAAAAACACGTTTAGACATCAATAACACACACACACATACACACACACACGACCTGTGACTGTGAGTTCGGGCCATGGTTTCAGGACTAGGCATTAGTTCCCTCCTGTGGAACAGGCATCAAATCCGTTAGGAGTTTCACTGTGATCAGAAGTGTCTAGTGAGATTCCTATAAGCCAAATGAATGGATATATTTTATTCCTACTGCTCCTTCCCATAACCCTACTCCCTTCCTTTGAACCTCTTGTTATTCCCGAGGTCCCTTTCTACTTCGAACTTTTCTGTCATGTTTCCCCAATTGGGTGGATACCACGTGCAACACAGAAAGTGTAATACTTGATTTTTTCCGTTTTGGTTCAGTTCTATCCCCTTTGATGAAGTGGTGCTGCAGTGTGATCCAGGCGCGCCCGTCCTGATGTACCCTGTGAGGGAGCATCAATCGTGCGTCCAGTCTCCCTGGTTCACCATGCACTTTGTGATAGCTCATCCTTTGCCTACTGGACCATTACCTCTGTACAGCATGCTTTCTTTAATAATTTAAAGAAGACTTTAATAATTAGGATTCATTTTTCTGATTATGTCTTTGTTTAAGATTCTGAAAATAGTTTTTTGTTTTTTTTTAAGATATGGAATTCTAAGATGTCGCTGTTTTGTTTTGAATATAAAATTTTAGTCTCTGAATGTGCTTCCTGTTTTGTTTGGAAGACTTCATGTATGTTTTCTCTCCCTGTGGGTTGTTAGATATTCCCTGTGGGTTGTTAGATATTGGAATGGCATGCTACTATCTTAGGTAGGTCTCCCAAGCACTTCCCTGTCTCTCAATTCTTGGAACCTGTGATGTGTCAGGTGATCGGATAAGGATAAACTCAAGTGTCAGGTAGAGATAACGTTCCCACCTGCTGACCTTGCATATGGATATCATCTGTATTAATTGTCTGGGCCATAGATAACCCCAGCATCTGTGTAAGGGAGATTTCAAGACACTGGGCCACCAATATGGAAGACAGACTGTGGGCATTCCCTAGAAGCTGGGACAAGGAAGGGAACAGATTCATCTCCAGGCTCTCTGGGAACCATGTGGTCAGTTCAGTGGACAAGCTGTTTACAGTAGAGTAAAGCCTGTTGGGACTACTGACCACAGAAGTCTGACTTCTTAAGTTGTGGATTTAAGTAAATTTAGAAGTGAGACAATCAAACTGAAACCTAGAAGGGTTTCAACAAAATTCTATCAGTTCTGAAAAATCCAAAAATTCATATAGCTATTCTGTCTTTTTCTCTCACGAGATTTTATTAACTGCCCCTTACCTACGGTACTCTTTAAAGTATTCACTCCGTCTTCAGTTCAATTTTTGCATTTTTACATTTAAAAGGTTTTAATTGCTTGTTTCTTTTTCAAACACACCTGGTTGTTTTCACCCACCACCCCCCTTTTCACTATTGACAATGGTACTCTTCAGTCTTCAAACATGCTGAGAAAACTCATCTTCAGTCCATTCAAAAATTAAAATCAATTTTTATGTTGTCTTGAAAACTTCTCAACGGCCTGGCGTTTTCTGTGATTTTCCTCAGGTTTCTTGCTAGGCATTTCTTCTCTCATTCCCTTTTATACTTTGGTTTTTTTGTTTTTTTTTTTGAGCCTCTGATCCTTGAAACTTTGCCTGTGTCAATGTTTTGAAACCTGGGCTTGAATTCAAGAATGACCCACAGGAATTATTCTTGCTTCTTTTTCAATATTTATGAGCACAAATAGATCCAGGAATGTTTCAGAGGCCTGTCTGCTGGAGACTCTCAGACCTTTATACTGAGAATTCAAATTCCCATGCAAGAGGACTTGACCTGTAGAATGAATTTCTAGGTCTCTTTCCTCTACAGCAATAATTGAGAACCCAGTCTTTCTCAGCAAGGGCAGTGCAAAACCATTGTCATGACTGGCAGCACTGCTGTCTGCCTCTCTGGCCATGGGTTTCCACGCTCAGTGAGATTATCAACCCAAGCTGTCTGCTTTGAACTTAGCCAGGACTTTCCCAATAAATGGAGGTTTGGATCAGAGTTTGGAAGATGCCACCTCCTGAATTCTGCTGGGATGAACCCTCCAGTCAGTATCTCTTGAATTCTCCTGGGATGAGCCCCTGGGGTCAATACTCAACTCTCTGGGATTGCCTCTGGTCAGCACATGGCAAGTTCAGACAAAGCTGCCGATGAGAATCCTGAGAGGAAGCTCGCCGTGTTGTGTACGGCCAAGCACGCTGCGCTGTCAGGGCGCCTGGAGCATGACCTGCCTGTCCAACTCCTTCCAATCACCCTTTGGTTTTATTTACATCAGCCCGCCCACGGCATACCCCTGACCCCCTTGCTGTCCAAATCAGAGTTATTCTGCTATGGTAAGTGAGATTCCTGGGATGTGCATCATGACACTGGGATTTTGAAGCCCAAAGCTGGGGAAGGCAAAGCAAAGAGGCGGTTGTCCTGGCAATGGTGCGATGGCGGGGATGTCATAGCTAAAGCTCTGTGCTGCTCGATGCCCGTGCGTGAAGAACAGACGCGCTAGGTGCTCCTCCTAAGTGTGACTGACCCCAGCAGGCACGCGGACTGCCTGGGGCAACTGTTCTCAAAGGGAGGCTCGAGAAAGATGCTCCACAAAAACATGCTAATGTTTACGATGTGTTTTTCTCCCTTGAAACAACAAACCTGCTGTGGGTCAGTATTAAGTCAGAAAAGTCCATACTGGAGGTGAAGAGAGAGCACTAATGGTTCAGAGGGAAAAGTAGAATTAGATAAACTCTGAAACACTGGAGAAGGGCTTGTCTTCCCTAGGTGCTGAAAGGTCTGCAGGCCACAGAAAGAGGGAAACTCTGAGACGGGATTTGCTGAGCACCCTTAGGCAATTCCCTAAGAATCACAAGGAGGGGTTTTTGAAAATGGGACCCGAATCCCAGGGAGTTAAATTAGTGCAAGATCTTACCCTCTAAGTAGAGAAAGTTCTCCACATGAGTGTAATGGATTAAAGTTCAGTTAAAGAATCACATGCACACATCTGCTCGTGTGCACACATACACATGCTCACATGCACACATCTGCTCGTGTGCACACATACACACACATGCTACACATGCTCGTGTGCACACATACACACACATGCACACACTGATGCTCACGTGCACACATACACATGCTCACATGCACACACATCTGCTCACGTGCACACATACACATGCTCACATGCACACACATCTGCTCACGTGCACACATACACATGCTCACATGCACACACATCTGCTCACGTGCACACATACACATGCTCACATGCACACACATCTGCTCACGTGCACACATACACATGCTCACATGCACACACATCTGCTCACGTGCACACATACACATGCTCACATGCACACACTGATGCTCACGTGCACACATACACATGCTCACATGCACACACATCTGCTCACGTGCACACATACACATGCTCACATGCACACACTGATGCTCACGTGCACACATACACATGCTCACATGCACACACATCTGCTCGCGTGCACACATACACATGCTCACATGCACACACTGATGCTCACGTGCACACATACACATGCTCACATGCACACACATCTGCTCACGTGCACACATACACATGCTCACATGCACACACATCTGCTCATGTGCACACATACACATGCTCACATGCACACACTGATGCTCACGTGCACACATACACATGCTCACATGCACACACTGATGCTCACATGTACACACTGATGCTCACGTGCACACATACACATGCTCACATGCACACACATCTGCTCATGTGCACACATACACATGCTCACATGCACACACTGATGCTCACGTGCACACATACACATGCTCACATGCACACACATCTGCTCATGTGTACACATACACATGCTCACATGCACACACATCTGCTCACGTGCACACATACACATGCTCACATGCACACACATCTGCTCACGTGCACACATACACATGCTCACACGCACACACATCTGCTCATGTGTACACATACACATGCTCACATGCACACACTGATGCTCACATGCACACATACACATGCTCACATGCACACACATCTGCTCGTGTGCACACATACACATGCTCCCATGCACACACTGATGGTCACGTGCACACATACACATGTTCACATGCTCATGTGCATACAACATACACATGCTCTTACTCCTCTGGGGCAACCCACTTTTCAACACACCCCACAACTTAGAAGCCCGCCTTTGAGAGTGAAGGAACAGTGTCCCCAACCATTCTGATGGAAAATGATTTGTGAGGCACTGCAGAGTCTAGGTATCGGGTAGAGGCAGAGTTCTAACAGACAGATGGAAGCATAGCTGGTTCTCCACTATGCAGTATTTCATGAACATTTGCTTTGACTAATGCAAATGAGTCACACCTCCTATTAAATGTCTAGTACTATTCTGTCCACCACAATGACTACTGAGCCCCAGAAATGCTGGGGAGGTTTATTTTTAGTTATGTTTAAAATTGTTTTATGCACTGTTAGGCGAGGGTCTGTCCTAGGTCTAGGGCGTTCTGTATATTTGTAGGTGTTGGATTTCTGTGGAGGATTTTAATTGCTAAAAATCTGTGTTGGTTTCTTCCTGGGGCCCTGCACACTTGAACCGTCGATCTTCCACAGCAGGGGCTGAGTCTCCCCGCACACGCTGCAAGGGCCCGGGTTTGAGTGGCAGGAAGGCGCTCTGAGACCCAAGGTGTGGGCCTCAGTTGATTTCTCGCTGATGCTGACCACCCCCGGCCTGAGAATAGGGGACGAGATACAAAGGAAGTCTTGGGAGCCGAATCTGATGGACCACAAACTCCTTTATTGGCGAGCTTTTCCCTGTTTAAATATCTTTCTCCAGAGAAGGCGGGGTCCCAGTACTCCAGGTGGGGAAGTCTGATTAGCGTGGGGGCAGGGTGGGCACCTGGCCTCATGGTCTTTGCAAAGACAGAGGAAGGTGCCTAATTCGCCATAGGGCAGGCAAAAACTTGCCAGGTTTATTTTCCTTTTGCTCTGTGAATAACTACAGTCCCTCCAGGGCAAGAAGAGAAGTAGCTTGCAAGGTGTCCTGCTAGCCCACCTGGGGAGGATGACGCACCCTTTAGCGACTTCAACTTGCTCTTTAGCCCCAGAGGTCTACAAATCTGCATGTGCTATCAGTAGAACACCTGAGGTGTTCTGAGAGAATGAGAACACCTGAGCTCAGATGCTTAGGGTTCCACCATGAGTCTGGTGCTGGCCAGGATGGTGGTTCCCTCTGCTGAGGTTTGGCAGAGTTTGCAATTATGAAAATGCCTCCTTGCCATCCTTGGTGTGTTGGACTTCAGAGATCCAAACTGGGACCCCCAGGGCCCAAACCGGAACGCCGCATCCCCAAAGAGACTAACAGACGGGATATCGATGCAAATAGCAAGAGGATTTATTCCAGTATACTGGGGCCGTTCTAACACGCAGGATAGAACCGACCCCCCAGGAGCAAATGGTTAAGCTTTTTATACAGTTGAAACGGTTGCTAGGCACAAACCGAGTTGGGACAAGTTGATTGGTCCCCAAATTGTTTTCCCATTTTGATAGGTAGGGGCCAGTTAACCTTTAAACTGAATGGTGCTGGCATATAGCAAGGTTGCGGGCTCCTAGAAAATGTAAACTTTAGGGTCTTAGTCAATGCGGGTGGGGGGAAGACTCTTAGCCCGAGGCCATGGGCTGTCTACGTGGGGAAACTCTTTTAGCCCAAGGCCGTCTTGTCTGTCTTAGGAAGTGTTTTTTTTTTTTTTTTTTTTTTAACACTGGGAACTGTTTTGGGTCACGGTGCTCCTGGCTTGGGCCTACACAATTTTGGTGCTCTTGGAATCCTGACTAAAGTTGGCTGCTTTGGTCTTTTTCTATACTAGGGACCTGAATCTTAAGGTGGGACCCCTACAGGTGAGCCTACACAGCAGCATAACAGCTACAAATGGTGCATCGCCGTGAGGCAGGACATCACGCCAGCTAATCCAGTAGAGACAAAGAAGAGAAAGAAACTCAAGATTGGTAAAGTACGCTCAGGGAAGCTATCAGAGGATAAAGCTTAAGGTATTTATCGAAGGCTCCTGAACGAAGAGGAGAGAGAGAAAGGGAAATGAGGCTCTCTGAAGTGAAAATTAAGTGAGAAAGAGGGCTCAGAAGTGAGAGCCACAGAATGGAGACCCTTAGAGATAAAGAATTCAGCTGGGAGCGGGAAAAAGCAAGGTTCTTACTGCTTTTCCTTGTCACGGAGCTGATCCTTCCTCCCGCTTCTAGTGGTAGCATCCTGCTTCACAGACTGAGTTTTCTCATAGCTGTGTTGTGTGTGTGAAGCTGACGCAGGTCTTATGTTTGAGATCTATGAAGAAAGGTGTATGTTTCCCCATAGCAGTGGTGAGAAAGAATGCCAAACCACCAGAATATTTTAACTGGAGAGTCTTCCCATTGGCCCAGGACTCCCTGCTGTTGAGGAAGCCCTGGCTTAGTTAAACTGACAGGTTTTTGGGTTTGTTTTTTTTTTTCTGTAAACCTGTCTACAAGAGGTCCTGATAAGACACATCGGCTATGGTGGTGAGAACTCCACTCCATGAGGGAGCTTTTCCTGCAGACAAGGGCTAGTTATTTTTCCAGCAAACCAAACTCTATCTTAAAATCTGGAAAGTGTTTCCTCAAGGTCAGCACACAGAAATTGTCTTCCAGAAATGGCCAAGGTTGTATCTCATGCTGGCAGCTGAACTTGGTACTGTAAGAGTCACCCAGGTGTCACTGGTTTTGAAGGCAGGAAGGGGTTCTTTGGAGAGCAGCTGAGGCTTGGCACTGTGAAAGGCCAGGAGAGGCTATTAGTAAAGGTGCAGCCAAAGTAGTATTTGAAGGCCCAGGTGAGGGGGTCATGTAAAAAATTGAGGCTTGGCAATATGAAAGGAGCCCAGAAGAGGCTATTGCTGAAAGTGCAACAAGGGACCCCAGCAGCAGTGTTCTGAAAATGCCAGTACCATGAGATGATCACCAAGATCAGCAGCAGCAGTGGAGTGGAGCCAGTCAGAGCCTGGAGGACAAGCTGTGTGTGCTGCAGAGGGTAAGCCAGAAAAGTGATCCAAGCCCTTTGGAGGAGCCCAGAAGATTGCGAGTGAATTCCAGATAATTGGACATTGATAATGTTTTTCTGTTGTCCAAAGACATTGTGAAAAGCTTGATAGATGTTTGGTTTCATTTGGTCCTGTGCATTAGAAGCCTTGTGATTGTTCCTCTTGTAAATAGTTCTGCTGTTAAATTGTGTTGTAAAGGTAAAGTATTTTTTCTATATACAGAAAAGGGAGGTTGTTGTGGAAGTTTATTTTTAGTTGTGTTTAAAACATAATTATTTTTGTGCATAATTATTTTTGGCAAAAGGGGCCTATAGGCTTGGCAGTTTGTATTGTTTGCAGATGTGGGTTTTCTGTGAGAGTTGTTAAATTGCTAATGATCTGCATGTGCTATCAGTAGAATTGTAAAGGTAAAATAATTTTTTTTTATACAGAAAAGAGGAAATGTTGGAAGTTTATTTTTAGTTGTGTGGTTCCCTCTGCTGCGGTCTGTCAGGTTTACACATATGAAAATACCTCTTTGTCTTCTTGGTAAGCATCCACAGTGGCATACTACTGCACAGAAACGTAGCCAGTTCGGATTGAGAGGTACTGAAAATACAGAATACACATCCATTTTTATAAACTTAGTATGAGAATGGATATAGAATGATTTAACAATAACCATACAATTAAAAGTAATTAAATTTGAAATAAAAATCTGTGTTGTTTTTATTATTTGTAGCTAAATAAAATGTTAACAGTATCAATTTCCCCTACTCATTTTACCTTTCTTTCAATATGAGTTCTTAGAGAACTTAAAAGCAACACATCTCTCTCATTTCAACTTTATAGCGTTTCTCTTATTTTTGTTAATATTGGTTTATACTTTGGGAGGGAGAGCATTGCTGCAGCATGCATGCAGATCAGAGAGCAACTTGTAGAAGCTGGTTCTCTCCTTCCATCCTGTAGGTTCCAGAGATCAATCTTAGGTCCTCGGGCAGCAAGCATAGTTCCTGCAGAGCCGCTTGGATGGCCCTGGAGTCACCTCAGATAGCTCAGTGGTTGTGTTTCAATCCCTCTAATTGTGGCACTTCAATAAAACTGCTTTAGCTGAGATGCGTCGAGTAATGTCTTATTTAAAGGACAAAGCACAGGACTGACACACAGGCACGGGAATTACACAGCGCTGCAAGAAAGATGGGAAGTGCCTGTTTGGAAAGAGCAATATCCATTAAAATCCAGGCTGGTGACAATTAAAATGTCCTCTGTGCTTAGAACGCATGGCTTGTCATTCTTTCTTATCTTCCTGTTTTCATCCAGGCACAGAGTAGTGTGTTACCACATCAGTAAGGGAATGCATCTTAAAGGCGGCCATGGTTGGCTGTCCCACCTGCTTCGTCCCTCGTGTCCGCAGAATGTTAGTATGTAAACAGTGCAGGACCCTCGCACATTGTCAAGCTGGACGCATTATTCTAAGCACACATTTTGACACATGCTGACCAGTCATGTCTATTTGGCAGATGCATTTGGTAGATGTAGATAGGTGTTTCTTACTTTGCTTTGAAAAATGGGTTCATGTGCACATTTTTCTGAACCTTTCACATTTAGCTCATAGGTCCTTGGTGCCAGCTCTTCAAGGTTAAACGCTTATGCTGACGTTCTCATGAGCTACAGAACAGGATCGAATACATGAGTCGGGTGAGTGTGTTACAATGTGGCTACCATGTAGCTGTGCTACTCTCTGGTGGGTACATTTCTTTTATCTATTAGACCTTCCCCTCCCTCTCCTCTCCCTTCCTCCTCCTGAGTCCCCTTTCTCTCCCTTCCTCCCCCTCCCCTTTCTCTCCCTTCCTTCCCCTCCCTCCCCTTTCTGTCCCTTCCTCTCCCCCTCCCCTTTCTCTCCCCTCCTCCCCGCCCTGCCCACCTTCTGCTCTCCCTCCACTTCCTTTGCCACGGGGAATGAACCTTTCATCAACACCTTCACATGTGTTGTTTTGCATGGACTTCAGTTGCACAGGCTTCCCGGTAGGAAGATTTATGCAGACATGTCATTAAATACACTGAGTGGAGATTACTCTAAGAGGGATTCTATTCCCTGGTCGGGGAGGATGGGTCAATCCCAGAGAGAGTTCCCTTCTCCTCCAGGCTGCCCATGGCCCAAGGACAACAAACACTGCTCCTGTGACTGAAGCCAGTCTCCCAAACTGCCAGTGAGCTTGAGTTGGCTTTCCAGGAGCTGTAGACTGAACTTACAGTTAGAAAGCTTCTGGAACAGTGACTGACTGAAAACCAAATATCTGTTTGTATTTAACTTCCAGTAACCTGGATCCAAATGGCCACCTGTCAACCTGTGAGCCATGAAAATTGGTCATTTCCCACTTTTCCGACTTTGGTCATCTTCCTGTCACATTCAGACAGAAGTGGTACAATAAATTAATTATATAAATTAGCACTTTATTACCATCGTGTTTATCTTTACATTTTATTCTTGATTCTTTATTATATTTAATCTTATGTAAAAGGTTAAAGAGGTTTACAAGTTTTAATCATAGGTGTGATTATTATCTGTGACTTTTCTTGACAGATCTTTTAATATCCTAGCAGATATTAAAACAGATATTAAACAAAACTTTGTTTTGTATTTTGTTGTTTCCTACTTGCCACTACTTTAGTTTTCAAGTGTTGTGTGATGTTTTGCATCTCCGACACTCTTTCATCCACTGCCTGTGTGTCCTACCAAAGACACGAACATTGGTAATGCATCGTGCTCTTCCCTGGAGAAGTAATCATGACTCGGTAACAACCATCGCAAATGTCTTCTTGGCACTGATTCACTCGCTAGCATATACTGGATATCAAAACCATCCTGTGGTTTTGTTTTTCTAGAGAGTAAATCACTGTGTGAGCTATGAACTCATGGACCAGATTGCTGCATAAAAAGCTGAGGCCGTGTGGTATGTAGTTAGATATTTTGAAACTTACACTACTGACCGGGAATCTTTCCATGGGGTTTATATGAGAATCTGGGTGTGTCTGGGAAGGCAGCAAAACTGATTCTGATGTACCCAGCCCTCCATTCCCCATCACACAGGGCTGAGTCCAGTTAAGGGAAAGCATGTCTTTATGGTAACGAAGGAACAATAAAAATAAAGCAGTTGTGCTTTTAAAAAACCGAAATGTGTCACAGGCACGTATCTGGAATATTACTTGTGCACAATGACAGAATTGCAGTTTTTAAGACGTTAGGTACTAACTCACTGTTGATTCAGTCGTACTTTCTATTCATGTCACTGCAGTTATTTAGTTTTGAGCTAATGGATTTGGACATTTATCTCACCTTTCACTGTTGCTTCGATGATAAGTTTCCCATTTATAAAATTAATACTTGCTTATTAAAAGATATGAAGAGACTATGAAACAGCAAAGTTAAAACCTAAAAAGTAAAAATGTAGCAAAACCCTGAGCAGTGAAGTAACCTTGAACTACTCTCTTGGACTACAGAGACACACTGTTTATTGAATTATAAGACTTAAAGCCATCCCAAAATTCACCAACACAACACAACACAACTGTGCTTTTGAAAGCACAGTTTTGTCTTGCTATGTGGTGTTTCACAAAACAACACCCAGAAAAGCAAAGCCACTGTCTAGCTTGGTCTGCCATCACTAGGACATAGGCTGGAGGCCCTCCTCGTGATACTCAATGACTCGTGAGGGTCACTAAACCAGGCAGCGGTGCGCTAGAGCAATGGGCGCTGTAGGGAACATTAGGTGATGGTGCATTTACTCAATCTGGTGATTAACAGTTCCTTAACAACTAAAGTCACTGTTTTAGAAAGTATTTGTTGTGAAAAGAAATTCCAAATTGTCTATGCCCAGCTCACTCTAAGGTTAGCATTCCTAGGCTTCAGAGACACTCACCTGTCTGTGCTTTCCTTTCCAACTTTGAAGATTCACTTGTTTTTTTTCTTCTCAAGTCAAATGCTTTTAGTGCAGTCATTCTGTGACCTGTATGAATTTTCCACGCATGGGAATGCTAAGAGTAAGTTAAGAGTCTCAAACACCTTCATGTTACAGCTGCTCCTGTAAGTGGAACATGCCATAAAGCTAGCACTGGCTTGTGCCCAGAACTCCCTGAAGCACCGAGCAGTGCACTGCACCCTCACTGAAGCACAGAGCAGTGCACTGGCCCCACTGCACCGCAGCAGCTTGAGCGGTAAGAAGCCACACAGAAATCAGACAGTTTGACAGTTTTAAGTACAAACAGTTATTTGGGTATCTCATGCCTTTGGATGTTACAGAAGATAAATCACTAAAGAACTGAAAATTCATAGGGTTTAAAAATAGCCACAGTGACAGAAATCAAGATACTCAGGGTTTACCCATAAATGGAACATCAGGGACATGCTAATTGAGCAACAGAAGTCAACAAAACATATTATAACTAAGTATGTAAAACTCAGTTTTAAAACTAATTGTGTAAAAATACTTGGTCTGAGGAGTAAACTTTGCCAGCTTAGGCAATGTAGGCCCGGGCGGGTAGTTCCCAAGGCAGAGCCAGGACAGGTAGCTGAGTGGGGGAGGGGCCTCGTGCCTGAAGTCTGTGTTGACACCTGTCATGGGGCCCATTGCATCTTCTTGTGTTTCATTCCTCCTCACATAGCTGTTCTCTGAAGAATCCGTGAAGCACCCGAGACACTTTCTGGGGTCGGGGAGACATGGTTTAACAAATGCCTCTCTCTGTCGGTCGCTCACTGCCTTCAGCTCTGTTGAGAGCTGTGAAGTTGGTCCAGTTGGTCTTGCACACACCTGGATAAATGAGAGCCCTCCAGCCCCTCCGGTTGAAAAGCGAACACTGGCCACTCAGATGTGAATTGAAGCTCCCCAGGCTCCCTCTGGGGTGCAGGGTGTGAGCGTCCCTCCACCCTCCGAGCCTCCTGTTCCTCATGCTCCTTCAGCTCCTGGCCCCAGCCCCTCTGCAGGACTCGTCTTTTGTACAGACTTCCCACTGGCCAGATTCTTGTCAGTCAGCCACAAAATTATCAAATGGGTTTGAGGCTGATCCAGAGAGGAACATTTGAATGTTGTATCTAAGCTCTGAATAGATAACTTACTTTCTCCCCCTAAACTTAAACTTTCCCTTGGGATATGGTTGCCGTTTTAACATATGCTGACGGCATTAACAGTGACTAACAGCAGGTGTGTGGTATCCAGCACGCAATGTATTGACCTGGCAAGGTGCCTGTAGAACTTTTAACATCTCTAAGACTCTCTTAAACTCTGGTTTTGAGGGAAAAAGTAAATTGCGTTTAACTGAGGATCATTTATTCCCAACTCAACGCTGTGTTGCGTGCCAGGCGGTACTCAGCTACCATTTCTACAAACACTTGAGAAACAGCCCAGCCCGTGTGAGTTGTGCCTTTTACACAGGTCTGGAGTTCAAACCACAGCCACGAGTTGCTGGCACGGCTAGTGGGGATCCTTTTCAAACTCTGTAGACACTGTGTTTATTTTATTCCTCTAACATAGAGAAAAAAGTTCAGTTCTACTCCCGTGCTTTGTTTATGCTACACAAACTTCTTTCTGTTTTTCAAATATATTAAAATATAGGGACTTTAAAATATGAATGGCAGATGGAAGAACCTTGTCCCCCACGGAAAACTGAGCCTTCTGCATTATGTGTCACGTATCGGATACCTGCCATCAGCCGAGGACTTGGGGGTTGGGGTGTTCCTTGAAGTCTCTTCCTGCCTGTCTGTTTTCCACCTCAGGAAGGCTTATTTCCCTTCTGCTGGAATTGCTGGCTTCTGTGTTTGTGAATTAAACATGAGGAGGCTCTCTGCTCAGGGAAGATAAAAGCCACGTGAAGGGACTCTGCCAGGCTGCATCTGCGGGATGTTCACAGAACTGAGCCAAGGAGAGGACGCTTAGGAAGATGGCAAAAAATCACAGTTTATTTCCTTTGACACTGTTTTTCCTTTTCCGACCCTCTTCCCAATTAAATGAGCTAGCAAAAACAAACAGAGACAGAAAAGCACATCCTCAGAGTTTTATGTTTATGGAAGACCAACAACACAACCGTTGCCACCTTGTCTGTTTTCAGGAAAATGAATCCATTTCCTGGGTTCTTTTGTTTGGTTTGTTTGGTTTTCTTTCTGAAAAGCATTGTTGGATCACCAATCTTCTTCATTAATAAAATAAGTAGTAACTTCAGGTTTGCTATTATTCTAAAGAATTAGCCAGAAATGTCACAACTGACTTTCCCTGAAGAGGCAAGTTGGTGCTGCGGACAGCACGGTGCACAGTGGGATCCCGTCAGGCGGGGCAGCTTTGGTACCGTACGGTTGTGTTCTGCAGTGGTTCTGTGCCAGCAGATCCTGAGGCCTTTAGAGACGCTCGGTCTGTCAAGCGCTAACTAAGGAAGGAAGATGAGGGAGAGGGAGTAAATCCATAAGCACATCTTGCACCGTGTGGCTGAAGGTCGGGAGTTCTCGTGACATACACGGAAGGAGAAACTAGCAGGCACAATAAGCTGAGGAGACAGACTGAGGCCATAGATACCAAGGTATAAGGCTTTTATGAGAGAGAGAGAGATACAGAGAGAGAGGGAGGGAGGCTATATGGGAGAAGGGGACATGCGCGTGAGGAAAACACCAAGAGTGCCCTGCAGCTGCACAGGCTGCAGACAGGAGAGTTCACTCAGGCCACACTGGAAAACCCACAATCTGTGGGACAATGTGTTTTCCCTGTGTGGTGAAAACAGCTGAGAGTCAGTCACCCGTGAGCTCTGTGCGGTTGCGCAGCTCTCACCTGGGCCCATCGCCAGAGCTTTCTCATCACACCACGCTGAAACTCTGCATCCTTTAACATCCTTTAACCGTCTCCTCCACCCATGCCCTTGACCCCGTGACCCTGGAAATCTCTGTCCCCTTCTCTTTCCATAATACAGCTATCTTAGGTACCTCACACGCATGCAACAGTGTATTTGCCATTTTATATATATTTTACTTTACTTAGAATGAAATTCGCAATGTATTTGAAGGCCATCGAGATTGTAGCACATACCAAAGTTCCATTCATTTGAGATCTAATATTCAGAGGGCTGAACACAAAATGACTGGAGAGTCTTGGTTGAGCTGCTAGCTACATGGCAGACCAAATCGGGTGATTTCCACAAGCCGCCTTTCTTTTGAATATTTTGTTAACTTTCCCCACAGAACACAGGAATGAGAGGCCAAATATTTTTAATTCTTGTGTCCTGGTTTGGAAAAATACAGACCGCTGATTGATAGGGGCTGGCCTGGTTACAAGCCCATTTGCTCAGTTGGCAAATTTTGAATTTTAAATTCATTTGACTGTGGATATTTGCTCGTACAGATAGATTGTGAAAGTTCATGTCAGTA
This sequence comes from Cricetomys ansorgei, assembly GCA_026225945.1. Lineage (NCBI taxonomy): Eukaryota > Metazoa > Chordata > Mammalia > Rodentia > Nesomyidae > Cricetomys > Cricetomys ansorgei. The sequence continues at coordinate 105,718 of JAMJFZ010003960.1, forward strand.
ACAAAGCAGGAGGGGACCTGTGTCATTGAGAAACATGGTTTTGTCTTGCCATGTGGTATTTCACACAGTGACACACCAAAAATATTAAGTGAGTGTCCCGTTCGGTCTACCATCAATGGGAGATAAACTGGAGACCCTCCTCATTGAGCACTTTGGGGAAATCTACTTAGATGGGCTCTGCCTAAGTCAAGAGTGCTGTGGAAGTTTATTTTTAGTTATGTATAAAATAACTATTTTGTGCACTGTTGGGTGAGGGGCTGCTTAGCATTTGTATTGTCTGCGGGCGTTGGATTTATGTGGGGGATGTTTGATCATTCACAATCTGCACGTGCTATCAGTAGAACACACCAAGGGGTTCTGAACCAATAACAACACCTGAGCTCAGATACTCAGGGTTCCGCTGTCCAGCGTAGCGCTGGCCAGGAGAGCGGTTCCCTCTGCTAGCTCTGGCAGGGTTCACACTGAAGACTATGCCTCCTTGTCTCCTAGCAAAGCAGCACAGTAGGTGTACACAGAGGCTTGATGAAGGCAGAAAACTTCAGCCTTCTGTCCTCTGGAGAACCATGAGAGCCTTTAGACACAGCTACAGCTTGCTGCTTCCTCATTCCCCTTCTACTACCAGACCCTGGTAAGTTCCTTTCTTTCATTTAATTCACTTTTTATTGTTAAACCAGGAAAGTAGAAAGCAGTACAACTGTTTTGGAAATCAATGTAGAGGTTTCTCTAAAAACAGAACTGCCCTATGACCCAGCTGTTCCATGCCTGGCACATACCCAGAGAGTGTCATATCCTACCACGGGCCCTTTGCACATCCCTGTTTATTGCTGCTCTGTTCACAACAGTAAGGAAGTGGAACCAGCCCTGTTGTCCACCAATAGATGAATAACAGAATCCGGTGCATGCATATGAGATTGTGTTCAGGCCTAATGAACAACGAAAATGGGTGGATCTTCATAGTCTAGGCGGCCCACACTCAGAAAGACAAAGAGCACATGTTCTCTCTCATGCATGGATGCTAGTTTGTAATGTACACATGTGTATATATAATAGGGGGTGACTGTGGGTACAGCTTTAAAAAAACTAAAAAAGAGACCAAGAGAGGGCCAAACATGAGCTGAGGGAGGAAGGAGGCCAAAGAACAGATGTGGAAAACGGGGCACAAAAACGGAAGGAAGACCAGGCGAGGAGAGGGTGGGGGGATGGAGAGAGGAGCATTTACTGAAATGCATTTTGTTAAAAAAAAACCCACAATGGTACCTAATAACACATAACTACTAATTTAAAAATTAAATTAAAATGTAGATGCTCATTCAGCAACGCAGGCTAACACTCCGCCATAGCGTTAAAGAAGACCTGTGTCTGTTCCTGTGGATCGGTGCTTCTCAACCTTCCTGATGCTGAGACCCTTTAATAAGTTCCTCATGCTGTGGTGACCCCAACCATAAAATTATCTTCAATTCTTCATATCTGTAACCTCACAGCTGTTATGAATCATAATGTATATTACTGATGTGCAGATGGTCTTAGGCGACCCCTGTGAAAGGGTCATTGGACCCCCGAAGGGGCTGAGCCCCACAGGTTGAGAACTGCTGCTACAGCAGGTCTACCAGCATGTCCCCCTCTTACACATTCTTACCATCTGCAGTGCTCAGGTGTCTCGGTCCTCCTGACCCCAAAGCTCTGATCACTCCACTAAGACCCCACCCCCACCCCTCACCCAGATGAACCGGAAGGAGCCTGTCTCAGAAAGTCAGATGGGTATAGGAATCAACTCACCTGCCTGTTCTCCAGTCACTAGAAGTGCCCTTTCCTTCTCTGGCGTTGTCCAGGTTTACCTGATAGTGAGGGAAGAAGCCTCTACCGCCAGGCAATGACATGGGAATCCTGGACCCAGGAGTACTGCAGACATCTCTATACACTGATAAACGCCCATTTTCAGTATCTCTTCCAGGCCTAATAACCCAGCTCATGGAGGATTTGGTGTTTTCATTTTAACATGTGTGTCAATTGGGTCCATGACCACAGTGTTCAGTGTGTCTGTCCCTGGGGTGATGCTAATTATTCTGCAAAATCAGCCACAGTTTTAGCTGAATATTCTGCAATGAAATGGTTATGTTACAAAGCTGTCATCCATAACCCTTATATAAATTAATAAGGGAGAGAGGAGTGGAAATTAGCATATGCATAACAGGTTGTGTTAGTGAGGTTCATGTTACTAGGACAAGATACCCAAAGCCATTAACTTATAAAGAAAAAAAGGGTTACTTTGGCTCAAAGTTCAACCCCCCTCCCCCTAAGGCTAGGTGGTCATTGCAGAGAGATTTACATTACTAGGAAGGAGATATCTCACAACGACCTTGAGGTCATTTTCCAGTCACCCCATCATAAAAGCTCACAGCACTCCCAACCCTGAGGACCAACCCTGTATGGTATAGACCTTTCGGGTGCACTCCTGACATACACAACAGCATCCTTCCGTATATTTCTCTGTTCTGTTAGCTTCAGTTTTGACTGTGACACGCTGTGGGAACTTTCCTTTCCACTCTTATCTGTTTGATGTTGTGTGTGCTACTCTCCCCTGTATGTGTATGTCTCTCCTCAATTTGGGGAAGTTTTCGCCTACGGTCTTGTTGAAGACTTGGTGTACGCCGTTGAATTGTGATTCTTCTCCCTCGTATGTGCCTCTTATTCCATGATTTGGCCTTTTCGTGGTGTTCTCGTATTTTCTGCGTGTTTTTCCCCTTCGTTTTAATTTTTTTCATACTTTTGCTTGGTTTGGTCTAGAGTCTGTACTTTATCTTTGAGTCCTGATGTTCTATCTTCTGCTCGACGCATTCTACTTGTAGGACTTCCCTTTGAGTTTTCTACTGGGAACTGAGGTCTTAAATTCCATGTTTACTTCAACTGGTGGCCTCGCCAATGCTTTTATCTCTTGATCGAATTTAGCTTTCAAATCCTGCATCCTCCTGGTCATTCCATTCCGACAAGTGTTAGTATTTTCTTGGACCTCACTGGAGCATTAGTTGTTTTCCTTGGAAGTCAATGAAGTATTTGTTCCTATCTTCTTTAAATTTTTTAACTTCTCTGAATAAAGTTTATGATTGTTCTTTTAAATTCTGTGTCCTGGAATTCATCTAGGTAGTTCTCGTTAGAGAACTCTTCTATAGGACTAGTGGGTGTGGTTGGGGGACATGCTGTTTTGGCTACTCGCCCTTTTGGTTTATAAATTGAGCGGGAGTTTTGACTTTTCTCTTTGGAGAATCTAGCTTACCTTATGTTGGGTCAGAGCAGAAGAGGCATGACCTGAGCTGGGTCCATTAAGGCTGGTAGATGAGATATTCATTCGGACCAGGCAAAGATGATTCACCTACCATGGGTCTGGAACTAGATCTAAAAGGTGTAGAGATGGCAGCAGGTAAAAGGAAGGATGAAAGATAAAAGGAGCGTCTTACCAAACAAAAGTGGCTAATGATAAAGAGCAGGTGAGGAGGCTACGAGTCTGAAGCCATGCCTATAGGTGTGGAGATGACAGGGAGTGTGCAGGATGGAAAGGGAGAAGCAACTTACAGCAAGGGTGGCTCAGAACAAGCTCTGGAGTGGCACAGGCAGATGGCTGACTGGTAGGCAGATGATAGCGATACATGGATGACAGATGATAAATTGTATATGGAGGATGGATATACATAGTATAAAATTAGATAAATAGATGATCGGTAGATAGATAGATGATAGATAGATGATAGATAGATGATAGATAGATAGATAGATAGATAGATAGATAGATAGATAGATGATAGATAGATGATAGATAGATGATAGATAGATAGATAGATAGATGATAGATAGATAGATAGATAGATAGATGATAGATAGATAGATAGATAGATAGAAATGGGGAGATAGATAAATGGATGGTGTATAGACAGATAATAGGCAGATTAGATGTATATACAAATAGACAGTAGGTAATCTGCTAAGTAGACATAAATGTATGTGAGCTTATATAGAAAGAGAGAACTAGCCAGAAAGCAGCACATACAGGAGCCCTTCTGTCAATTAAGAAGGAATTGATTGGCACCTGTCACAGGCCTCAGTGCTGAAAGCATATTTATAGCTCCTTCAGCCAGATCCACTCTACGGGCTGTTACTCTGTACTTGGACTCTGATGAGGAAGGGATATGCAGACCCTTCATCCCTGCAGAGCCGGAACCTTCAGGCAGCCGCCTTGCTTCTGCTGCAGAGGCTTTCTGTTAATATTCACTGCGTGACCTGGGGGTCTGCAGAATCCCTTGATCCTGGGCGGGTTCACAGCGGCCTCTTTGCCCAGACTGTCACATCGCTCAACAGCCTAGAAGCAAACCTTCAATGCCTGCGCTTTTGGGGAGACATTTGGGATTCAAACCAGAGCAGAGGCTTACAAATATGAGCAGAAAGCCCCATGTGGTGATAGGCAGTTCTGGATACGAGCTGTTACCCTTCCTCTCCACAGCCTCTCCCTCTTTGCTTTGCAGTGCTGGTGACAGAATCCATGCCACTCTGCCAGCTAGAGTTCTGCCTGTGCACACCACCATGGGGTGAAAGAGGGAGCCTGGAAAGCATGGGGTGGGCTGGCACTTCCTGGCTCTCCTCATCCTCACTGCTTTGTCCCACGTGACCTTCTGTCTTGACAGCAGCCTGAGACTTCTGAGGCTTGTGATTCTGTTCTCAGACACAGATTGTCACAGAATTACGGTGGCTGGCCTTAGTGAATTTTTTACTTCCTGACAATGGGAACCACTGTAATTTGTGTTTCCAATTTCCGTCTTTTCTTGGACTTTCAGTACGCGAGGCGATGTTGTCACATTCAGTGCTCGTTTGAGGCTGGCTTGGGGTCTCAACGATCTTCTCCTGACACACGCAGCCCTCTGGTGCTAGCCTCCAAGCTAACTCCCAGCTTTGCCGTGCCCCACAGACCCAGGGCATCTCCTCACTGCGCGCTTCCCACGTCCCTTTCGTCTTCTGCTCTTCAGGGGCCTGTTTAACCAACGTCCAGCGTGTTTTTCTGGTCTTTGCTCCTCTTGATGCTGACTGATTCGATGCTGAACCCAGAGCCTGAATGACATGAGTTCAGACAGCATTCAGTCCAGCTGCCCTCCATTTTCTACACTGAACACATTATCTCTCCCAGCATTCCTTTGGAATAAAACTGGGCCTTGTGACTGTCACCAACCGCTGGACAATGGTGTTCCCAGAAATCCTGAGACTCAGCCAATAGGCTTCGTTTTGGGCTGTGGGAAGAGCTCTTCTTAACACAGTCATTTCTAGCAACAGCATAACCACAGCATCGTATTGGCTGCTCTATTTCCTGGCTTATTTATCTGAGACAGGGTAATTCACTCCTCTCCTGCGCTTCCATAGTCAGCCCAATGAATTCCCTGGCTCATCAAGCTGGAGATGGCACTGTTTCTTCGGTCTGATATTGGTGCCCTGTCTGGAATAATGTCATTTGTCCCTGTCTCCCTGGGAACAGCTCCCATAACGTATGTGAACTGAGACATTTGCCAGAAAGAGTGTTGGTGAAGACTTAACCACTACAGCTTTCCCTTTCCATGCTGGAGACACCATGCTGCTTCTCTGTTGGTACACACCTCATCTCATCGCTGGACTCCTGTGTTCTTGCTTCATCATAAACGTGTGTGGGCAGATCAGAGCCCTGGCCAGGTCTTCATGCACTGGAGCCCAGCTCAGCGGGGTGGATTCCAACACATCCGGGGATTCCTCTCTTCACCTGCATTTTACTCACATTCTTAAATAATCATTTTAAATGATTATAATCTCATCATTTACCTTCCCTTTCCTCCCGCCAAACCCTCTCACGTACTTTTCCCGTTCTCTTTAAAAGCCATGCCCTATTTTTCTTTAATCATTGTGTGTTCTTAAACACATAAATACAACCTGCTCAGTCCACATAATGTTACATTTTAATTATTTTGTTTCCTTCCGAGAGTGTGTGAGTCTCCTCTCCTCATTCTCTCCCTTTTTAACCATGTTAATAACACATTTCCATTCTTCACCCGTGAAACATTGTCAGATTAAATGTGAACAGATTTTATGTCCTTGTCAGTCACAGGAACAGAACTTAAATAGTCTCTTGGTTTTAGTAGTTACCTTTAAGATTATATATTTAAACTTTATATTTTTATATATTTACTATATACCAAGTTCTACAGTTTAAAAGCTCCCTAGCATGCTAATGCAGTGGGCAATCTTGGCTTTAAGCCATATATTATTAACTTCTGAAATTGTAGCAATAGTCTTTAGTGTCTTGTTATAACTTACACACATGCACATAAACACACATGCACACACACATATACATACTATACACACACAAGCACAGATATACATACTATACACACACGTATACATACTATACACACACACACAGATATACATACTATGTACACACATATACATACTATACACATACACACACAAGCACAGATATGCATACTATACACACACATATACATACTATACACACACACACAGATATACATACTATGTACACACATATACATACTATACATATACAAACACACAGATATACATACTATTCACACATATACATACTATACACATACACACACACACAGATATACATACTATGTACACACATATACATACTATACACACACACACACACAAGCACAGATGTACATACTATATACACACATGTACATACTATACACATACACACACAAACACACAGATATACATACTATGTACATACATATACATACTCTACACATACACAAACACACAGATATTCATACTATGTACACACATATACATACTCTACACATACACAAACACACAGATATACATACTATGTACACACATATACATACTCTACACATACACACACACAAACACATACATATACTTACTATTCACACATATACATACTATACACACACACATATACATATTATACACACACATATACATAATATTCACACACACATAAACACACAGATATACATACTATAAACACACATATACATATTATACACACACATATATACATACTATACACACACAAACACACAGATATGCATACCATACACACACATATGCATATTATACACACACATATACATACTATGCACACACATACATATACATACTATACACACAAACACACATATGCTATACACACACGTATACATACTATATATGTATATACACACACACATATATGTGTGTAAATACATAATTATATAGGATAGATGGTATATGATAGAAAAGTAGGAGCCTTTTAGTTGTATTAATAGAAAGTCTATAGTGCCTAGTTGAAAAGCATTTTTACCAAATCTGAAGCACCTCTCAGACTACATAATTAATTTTTGTTCCACTCAAAGGCAATTTGTTAGCATTCGCTATTTACCATGACAACTTAAGTATGTCCCTGTTAAAACACAGGCGTTGGCTCACTCTTTGATGACAACTGGTTATTTCACACTGCTCACAAATGCCACCCAAGTCCAACCTGCCCTGTGCGCCTTGATGTGTGTCTGTCTCTACCAGCGGGTGGTGGCTGACGCCCAGGATTGAGCAGATGGCGGCATCTGGGTGGCCCCATGCTGTTTCTCTGCTCACTGGAACACACACTGTTGGAAGTGATTTCCTTCTTTCCTTCTGAAATGCTCTTTTCACCTGCTGCAAACACACAACAAGCTTCTTTCTATAACACTTGTCAAAATGTCACCAACGTTTAGATAAATACAGAATTTTAATGTAAAACCTCAGGCATCCTGCTGCCACGGCTCTGCCCGCTCCTGGCTGCCTTGCCAGCCTCTCGCTAGACCTGTCTTGGCACGGTGCAAATCAAGGAAGCGGGGCCATTGCTCTCAGAAAAGCTGCGCTGTTTCCCCGGAGACGGCTCAGCAGCATGCATAAGTCAAAGCAGGAACAGTGTTCAGACCCCAGCAGTACACTGACATACTGCATACCTGCATGCTCACCACGGGCCTGCCACGTTAGTGTCCACCATAGCAGCCAAGGGACAGTGTGAGGACCGTGTCTTTGTCACCTTGAGACAGGAAGAGGAAGTCTCATTTTAGAATTACACATTTTGAACTAAGTTTTAAACATGTGACCAGAACAGATATGAGCTTTTACTACTGGCCAACTTGTAAATTAATGGTAAACTGAGCACCGATGGCCCTGTCCCCAGTGTCACAGGACACAATGTATTTTAATCATCATTTAATAACCACCTTATAATGAGCCATAGGACTCATTAGTGCTATTCCCAGCTATGTTGCCAAATCAATCACAGAGAAACAGAGAGTGGGACACAAAGGCTGAATGCCTTACTATGCAAAGTAGAAGAAAATGGATTCTCGGGTATTCACCAAGAAATGTTTCATATTCACATAATGCCTGCTTATGTCTCACTAAGCAATATGACCCAATCTTGAATCTTTGACTTTATGTCACATTCGTTCCTCTGCGACACATTTAGTAGAAATAAAGCCTACAGTAAAGGCCCTACCAACCACTCTCATGTCAGGAGATCTAAAATAATCATTTTTCTGGAAAGGTCAAACCCATTTCAAATTCATTTTCATAGGTTTAAAATACTTAATAATAATTATCCTGCCCACATGATACATTACACTGCTCATATAGACAATGGGAAGATGGAAATTTCCTTGTGGTTTTTGTTCCTGTGGGTAGCCAATAAAATTGGAAACATAAAAATCACATGGTTATGCTAAGAGGTTTTCTATATTTGAAAAATTGTCTTCAAAAGTATAAACGGCCATGATGGAAACAGCAAAAATGTTCTTAAGAACTTCTGTGAGTCATGACAGCCACATCATCTATCAACACGGGACTGACTGGTCTCCCTCTGTGGAAGGAAAGGGACAGTCCGCAGCACCATGATACTGCACGGCTGCTTAAAAGCAGAGGATCTTGTCTGCTATGGACAGCACGGTGGGTAGGTGTTTGCTCCACTTCGTCCTAAGAAGGAAAATAAAATCTGTCAACAGTAGATAAACCAATAAGCTAGACTTTTCTATGTCAGATCTTCCTCCAGTGCTCATGAGTTGGTGGAACTGGTAATGTGAAAACGACCATCCTGTAAATTACCAAAAATAACTTCCAGATTCAATGCAATTCCAATTAAAATCCCCATGATTTTCACAAAAATAGGTGGAAAATCTTTCAGTTAATGTAAAAACTCAAAGGAGCCCAGATGCCCAAGCAACCCTGAGAAGAAAGAATCACGTGGGGGAGATCGCCACACCTGACCTCAAGATACACCTCTGAGCCACAGTAACCACCAACACACAGGAGCATCGTGGTGATTGCACAGTCCCAGATGTGCAGATTGACGGACTCAGATGGAGACCTCAGATGAAGTCCATGTGTTCTGTATCTACCTGGTTTTCTACTGAGAGTAAAGATGGCATCCTCAGCAAAGGAGCTGGAAACTGGGTGTCCACGAGTAAATGAATGACATTCAACCCTTGTCTCTCATCCAGAAAAAAAATCAACTCCAAATTGACCAAGACCTCCCTATAAAGCCTGGAATTCTGAAACCAAAAACGGCAAAGGTGGGGAGCCTACATCATCATGTAGGCTCAGAAACAGACCTTCTGATAAGGCTCCATTCGTGAAAGGATTAATGCCAGCAATTGGCAAGTGGAAGTAAAAGGCTCTGAGATACAACAAAAGAAATAACACATCAAGTGAAATGATAAAAATCTTTACCAGTTATTTATCTGATAGAGGATTAACGTCCAAAATATAAAAAGAGCTAAAACAAAAGAAAAGCAATCAAGACAACTTATCTGATGCCTTCTGGTCCTCTGGGACCAGGCAAGCACATGATGCACAAAAATGTATGCAGGTGCATACACACATACGCACACACACACACACATATGCACACATACACACACATACACACATATGCACACACACATACACATACACACACATACACACACATACACACACACGATACACACACACACACCATACACATACACACACATACACACACATTAACACGCATACACATACATACCATACACACACATACACACACACCATACACATACACACACACATATACATACGCACTCATGCACACACATAAACACACACACATACACACACACACATATACACACACACATCATACACAGACACACACACCCTACACACATATAAACACACACACTATACACACACATACACACATACCATGCACACATATACACACACACCATACACACACATATACATATGCACACATACACACTCACTATGCACACCCACACACAGACACACACACATATACATACGCACACACATCATATACACATACACATAAACACACACCATACATACACACATAAACACACACACACACACACAAATCTTAAAGTAAACAAGTAATACAATTAAAATGGGCTACAAGGTGACCACTTAATAATGGATAACAAATTGGGTGGCTTGTCCCTGAAGAAGACCCTTTCTCCCGTTCTCAGCATTCCCTGGTTGCCCATAATTCTTTGTCTAGGGTTGAGACCCCACAAGCTTCCTCCTTTCCATGTTAGCATTCATGTCTTTGTATATGTCTTTCTCAGACAGCCATGTAGATGAGACTTCATGGGTGGAGCCATTCTGGCATGTCTGGGAGGTGTAATCTCACAGCAAATTTCCTGTTTCTCTGGCTCTTACAGCCTTCCCACCCTCTCCTCTGTTTTAGGAGTAGGAACAGGGCACGGAGGTATCAGTCCAGACTGGGCACCACACAGTCTTTGTTCTCTGCATTTTGATCAGTGGTTTTCAGTAATGTTCTCTGCCTGGTGCAAAGAGAAGCTTCTTTGATGAGAGGTGAGAGACTCACTTATCTGTGGGTATTAAGATAAATATTTAGAATGTTGTTAGGAATTTATGTTGTTTTAGTAAAGTGGTGGTTGCAAATTCTCCTCCAAAATTCATGACCTCACTATCCTGAGTAGTTGGCTAGGTTTCCTGTACCAGACGTCTTCTTCCTCCTGTTGAGCAAGCCTTGGTTCTAATTACTGAGTTACTGGTTACTGCCAAGGTATGTATGCCAATATTGCCTCTTTGGGTTATTGTGCCATACTGGGGGGTCTTTATTGTGGTTCATAGGCATTATAGACGGGTAGGAATACTGGGTGCTTCCCTTCCTTGGAAGATTTTATGAAACATTCAGGTACCAAGTAGGCCAGATTCAGATTCAGGTCAGATTCAGCTCAGGTCCTATGGGTCCTGTGTCTACAGTTATGCTGTCTTCATCATATACACACAGGTGACATTATACAGAATGAGCAGATTATGTTTACATATTTATGATATATATATATATATATATATATATATATATATAGAGAGAGAGAGAGAGAGAGAGAGAAAGAGTGTGTGTGATGGCAGTGAAAGAATAACAGGCAGCAGATTTAAGACCAAGGGGGCTCATGGGAGAGATTGAAGGGAGGAAGGAAAAATAATAAATGATATAATTATATAATAATTAAAAAACTAAAAAGTTATTATAAAAGTGGGGGCTACAGAGCTGAACAGAGAAACCCCATACAAAGAAATACCAAAAAAGCTAAGAAATATTTTTATAAATGTTCAGCATGCTTAGCTATCAGGGAAACTCAAATCAATGCTGCCTTGAGATTTCCTCTTCTCCTGGTCAGAATGGCTAAGATCAATAAGATAACCGACAACAGAAAGTGGTGTGCGTGTTGAGAAAGGGGAATCTACTCGCGGTTGATGGGGTCCATGGTGCATCCTGTACGGAAATCAGTGTGAAGGTTCTTCAAAAAGACGAAAATAGATCTCTGTACGGCCCACTACACCACACCTGGGCATGTGCCCAATGGACTCCACCTCCTACTGCAGAGAGACACGATGACCTGTGCTCATTGCTGCTCTAGCACACATCTGAGGAATGAAATCCACCCAGATGACCACAGCTGATGAACGGATAATTAAAGTCAGCACATCCAGACAATGGAAGTCTCTTCAGCTGTGAAGAAAAATGAAGTTGTGAAACTTGCAAGTTAATGAATGGAACTGGGGAAATTATACTGAGAGAAGTAATTCAGGCAACAAAAGCAAAACATCTTGTGTTGTCTCTCCAAACAGCTACAAAACAGGGAACCAGAAAGGGGGGCTATTATAGAGAAAAAGAAGAGTGTAGCAAAGAGGGACAGGGCAACAGAACAGGAGCTATGAACAGGCTCAGGAGAATAATGTAGGAGGGGTTTAGAAAGGTAGGGCCGAGGACAGGTAGAAAGGATGATGACAACACTAAAAGTGTTTGAAAACGCCATGTGAAATCTACTATTTTGTAGGTTCTGCCTCTCCCTCTGTCTCTGTGTGGGTGTGTCTGTGTGTGTGTGTGTGTGTGTGTGTCTATATGCATGCATGTGAGTGTTTAGAGTCGCCCTACAGGAAAGGATAATGTTCTTCCCCAAAGCCATTGGCTATCAAATAAAAAGGTTCAATTCCAGGTGGGACACCCTTGTCAAACTGTTTTTCAGGGTTGCCTTGGAGACCTCCAAAATAATATGGCCTATTGTGATTGTTCTTTTTTATCCACTAGAACTTGATGCTGACACACCATTGCTGAAGACACCACACACAGCACAGGATGTGGAGGATTCAAGCTGGTATTGTGTGTGTGCGAAACACACACACACACACACAGACATATCACACACAGCAACACACACACAGACACACACACACAGACACATCACACACAGCAACACACACACAGACACACACAGAGACACATCACACACAGCGACACACACACATAGATACACACACACAAAGACACACACACAGACACACACATAGATACACACACACAGAGACACACACACAGCAACACAAACACAGACACACACACAGACACACAGACACACACACAGAGACACACAAACACAGACACACACACAGACACACACACAGAGACATACACACAGACACACACATACACCCACAAACATACACACACACATACAGATTCGTTAGGTAACATCATGGAAAGGGGTCAGAATGACTGTAAGGGCCAGAAGATTATCTCAACCTAGCATCGCCTGGATATTCATCCTTATACACATGAACTCCTATCATCTATAGCTTACGGTGGAAGGCCTGTCAAAGATCAAGCTAGTGAACTCCCCAGCATGGGGAGGGAAAAGCTCATGGGTTCCCACCACTGTCCGAGGAGCTGCGGGTAGTTGATGATAGCTGAGGGAAGAAGAGTCAGGTTTCTGCAGCGCTGTGGCCCACGGTAGGATGCCCACGGTAGGATGCCCACGCTCCAGGGGATGGTGCCCTAACTCTTGCATGCAAGCAGCACTCGCTAGACTCAGTAGTTATGAAAAGGAAAGCTGGAGGGCTGAGGCTGTGGCTCATTGACTAGAGTTCTTGGTGCCATATTTTGTGCCCTAGCACCCACATAAAACCTGAGCAGGCTGTTGCACCCATGTGACCACAGCACTGTGGAGGCAGGGTAAGAGACTCCCTGGGGCTCACTGGCCAGGCAGTCTAGATAAATCAATGAGCTCTAGCCTCAGTGAGAGACAGCCTCGAAAAATTAAGGTGGTGGGTGCTTGGATAAGACAACCAATATTGATCTTTGGCTTCCACATGTGCACACACATGTGCCCACACATGTGCACACACATACATGTGCACACGCATGTGCACACACATACATGTGAATACACATGTGCACACACATGTGCACACACATACATGTGAATACACATACTGCATACACATGGAAAACAATAAAGCTAACTGTAAAAGCTAACTAGACCAACATAGAAAACAAGGTTGATGAGCACAGAAACAGATTTCCACCTGTGCGATATCTGGATCCTCATTGTTGGATCAGGTTAGCTCCAGGACCCAGAGAGCAGCCGGTCTATAGAGATCCTTCTCCCACAGTTAGTGTCTACTTCTTCAGACTAAATATCAGTAGAAAGTGGCAGTGGCAACCTCCCCAGAAGAACAAAGCTCATCCTTTGTCAAGGCCATGCAAAGGAGGCATGGAATCTAAGAAAGGAGAGCCATAGCTGTATACCTTGGGTTCAGCTCTGACCCAAACTGTGTGCTTGGGGGAGTGCTTCTGGCCAACTTTTCTGGGAAACCCTGTTAGATGCAAATTCAGGTACTCTCTGCAAGGACATCCTTGCCTCCAGCCTCTACTGCCTACATCAAGAAGTCTAAGGAAATATTTGGCCCACATTCAAATATAACTGAACATAATTCATCTCTTTTCCACAGCCAAGCCATGTAAATTCATTTAGAGAAAATCAAAGAATTGTAATAAGATGTTGGATTTCTCAAAGATAGATATGCCTAGTGAACAGATGAACAAGTTTGAGGATAAATAGAAAAATGAAACTATCAAAGTTAAAAGAAGATTTGAAAAATGGTAAGCTAGAACCTTTGGTACATATTGAAAATATACACACTAAAATTTAGAAGGCATTGGACAGATTTAAAGACAAGCTGAATACACAAGAGGGGATTCCCCTTCACTGTCCACCCCAGCACACTCCCTCCCTAGCTCTCGCTGACTCTGTGCTTCCTAACCATCCTAGGCATAACTGAACTGAAGAAGGGAGATAGCAGGAAGTTGACAAGAGTCAGGGTAGCAGGAAAGATGAGGAAGAGAGGGACAGATGGTGAAGAGGGCAGGGAGCCTGGGAGAGGTAGGAACAGGGGTGGGAAGGAGTCACCCTGCCACAGAGGAGGGGGGTGAGCCTGGGGGAGGTAGGAACAGGGTGGGAAGAAGTCACCCTGCCACAGAGAAGGGGGGTGAGCCTGGGGGAGGTAGGAGCAGGAGTGGGAAGGAGTCACCCTGCCACAGAGGAGGGGGGGTGAGCCTGGGAGAGGTAGGAGCAGGAGTGGGAAGGAGTCACCCTGCCACAGAGGAGGGGGTGAGCCTGGGAGAGGTAGGAACAGGAGTGGGAAGGAGTCACCCTGCCACAGAGGAGGGGGTGAGCCTGGGAGAGGTAGGAACAGGGTGGGAAGGAGTCACCCTGCCACGGAGAAACAGTAGACATCACAAAGCAAGAATACATTACCAAAAGGAACACACTGCCATCTTGTTCTCTTTCTCAGATTCTAAATGTGGATGCCTGGAGATGCGACAACACAGACAGTTTCCCACTGTGAAGCTGAGGCAGACTGTGGTGCCCACGGGAGAAGGGAATCTCCAAATACAGTGGTTCCCAGGGCTGCTTTAACAAAGGAGCTCAAAACAATTGATGTCTGCTTGCCCACGTAAGGCAGACAGGCATAGTGAATAGTTCAGCCAAATGGGACTCCCCTTGGTGTGGGCTGTGCACATTGCCCAACAGTTGGCAGCCTGAGACCATTATCTGCATGACTGTCTCTAAACAAAGCAATAACAACCTATGATTCCCACCTGCACACAGAAGCAAGCACATCCTTCACTGAACAGTTGTTTGAGTTTCCCCTCTCCTTTAAAACCACCAAACTTAAACCCTATTAATCTTACTCCACCTATGTCCAGCTACAAGAGCAGACAGGTTCCTTGAGTACATATGCAATAGGGTAAACTGTGTCTCAAAGTTCAGGCAGAATCCCCCGTTTACCATCATAGTACAAAAGAAGACACCATGATCTGTCAATCAAGGTAAAGAACCACTCCTACCTGCAGGATGCCCTGGTGCCTGGGAATGTACTGTTGCCTGTGGGATATCTAGGTACATGTATGGTATCCAGGTGCCTGTGTGATGCCCTGGTGCCTGCATAATGTCAAGGTGTCTGCAGGTTTGCCCAGTGCCTGTATGATGCCCTGGTATCTACACAATGCCCTGGTGCTTTCAGGATATCCAGGTGCCTGCTTGGTGTGCAGAAACCTGAACAATGTTCAGGTACCTGCTGGAAGTCCAGGTGTCTGCAAGCTTGGGCACTGAGGCACAACTTCAGATTGAACTTCACTGTGTTTGGTCTCAAGCTAGTATGGGCCAGGGATATGAATGTCCATCATCAGAGCAGCCTCCAGAAACTTCTGCTGCCTCTAGAAACTGTGGTGAAGCCCGTGATACATGTTCCTGCCACACTAATGGTTTTGATTTTCTTTTGTTATTTTTTTTGAGAGCACGAGGTGGGTGTGGGACAGGGAGGAATGAGAAGAAGGTGTCATCACGATACATTGTATGAAACTCAAATTACTAATAAAAGTATTATTTTAAAAAACTGCCCACACTAAAGCCCAGAGCAAGCAAACTCTGTCTCTTGAGTACCATGAAAGGAAGCCCCAGACATGAACCAGGCCATGAGCACCAGCACCGCTGAGACCTACTACCAGTCTTAATAAGCATGCCTTTCCCATCTATACTATCATTTTGAGGTGAATAAAATTTCCACGCTACTTTACAAATCTGTGTGAATTTATTTCAGTCTTGAATGAGATGCTAAGAACCTGGCAGCAGCTGGCCCAAACCCTGACCACCAGGTGTCATAGACTCCAGGGGAGAACCCTGCATCTTTTCTGATTCCAATGTTGCCAGGTGCCAGAGTCCTCGGAGGTAACATGATGTGTTTTACACATTGTTACTTTCCCCCTGTGCTCATCTGTTTTGGTGTTGTAATGACCTCTATTTTTAAAGACACATGTTACAATGAATTATGACCTAATACAACAAAAGACCCCATTTCCAAGAAAATTCACATTTCTGGATTCTTGTAGACACAGATTCAAAATCACATAGTTTTGGAAACTCAAAAACTGAGTTCACTATTTAACTGTACCAAGAACACTGATAGAAATTTAAGTAAAGGAATATATAGAAACCTAAAAATAAAAGTCTGAGCATAATGTCAGATTGTGACAGTGCGTTGCTCAGGCTTCCCACGGCTGTGACAAACACTGACTAGAAACAAGCTGAGAAGCGGATGAGTGGATGCCGGCTTCAGCATCAGAGTCTCCAGTCCTCGGCAGGGAGGAAGCAGCGATCACAGTGGCTCACCTCATGGTGGTCAGAGCAGAGCGGGGGAACCGTGCGTTATTAACAACTGTAAATGTAAACACATCTATCTTAAATGTAAAAAAACTGTATTTCAAATTATTTTATCTATTACTGGGTTAATACTTTTTAACTCAAATCAGAAGTCAAACGGCTTTAAATGTTCTCTGATTGTACAGAGACGGAGGCTGGACTTTCCTAGCAAAATAAAAAAAATGAGGTCCAACTACAGGGGTGACAGGTCATTCATAGACCACATGTCTGGGAAAATGGACGGCTGGTCACTGGAAAATGATTCTTCTGTATGTGTCTGTAAAGGCTTTTCTGGGTAAGCTTCACAGTTGAGAAAAATAGCTGTTCCTTCACCAACATGGGTGAAATCAGATGTGCACTGAGGCCAGCATCATGCAAATGAAGAGGAAACCCATAGCCACTTCCCCATATCATCTTTCCCTGTCGTGGAGCTCCACACCTCTTTGTCCTCAGGCCAATGAAGGAAAAGAAAGATTTTGTGTGACTTTATTGAGTTGAAGCTGAGTTTGATTTGAATGTGGGCAACAGTATTGGTCAACAATCAGTAGAGATTTAAAGAAAGCACAGTAAACAGAGGCGCCAGCAATGCAGAAAGGGACTGGGGGGAGGGCTCAGTGCTTAAGAGCACTTGCTGGTCTTGCACAATAACCTTGGTCAGTTGCCAATAGCCACACTGGGCAGCTCAGAAACACCTACAACAGGTCTGGGAGACCTGGTGCCCTCTTCTAATCTCTGCAGACGCCTCTACTCATGTGCACATTCTCATACGCAGGCACACACAAGTACATGTGTAACTGTAAATAAATAAACATTATAAGTCAAGTGAGTCACTGAAAATGTCTGAAGAGTGGCTTAGATGATGAGTAGCAGCTGAAGCCCTAGAGCTGAAGGGGTCATGGGGAAAAGTTGAGACTTTGCACCATAAAGAAACCTCAGGAGTAATTTCACTATTGGTGAAAGTGCAGCCTCATTGCGGCAGAAGACCCCAGCATTTTGGAGATGCCAGTACCATAGAATAGCCACCAAGAAGAATAGCATCTCTAGAGTTGAGCCATCTGGAACTAGGAGGACAAGCTGAATGTGCTGCAGAGAGCAGAGCCATAGAAGTGACACACGCCCTTTGAAGGAGCCCAGAAGATCATGAGTGAGTCCCAGACAATTGAACATTGAGTTATTCACACTGGTGGAGTATGGTTTTGCTCTGTTCAGATTGTGATTATGCTCTGTTGGTTCTTCCCTCTTAAAGTAAGAAAGTATTTAAATTAATTTTGATTTTTGCAGGAACCCACAGTTGAGATATTTGGAGCTTTTAAAGGAGATATTAGATTTTTAAAAAGAGACTGGATATTTTTTCCAAAGTATTTGAATTGGAAGACTGTTTGGTGTTTCAGCTTATGTTTTATGTTTGTGATATGTATTAATATAATATCGTGTAGATGAGCAAAAAAATAAAGGACTATGTCTTAAGAAGTGCTATGTGTAAGTTGACAAGGGGTCAATTATGCTGGCTAATTTTATGTCAGCTTGACACAGGCTAGAGTCATCTGAAAGGAGAAAACTCTAATTGAGAAAATATCTCCATATGATTGGGCTATAGTCAAGCCTATAGATCATTCCCTTATTAATGATCCATGTGGGAGATCCCAGGCCATGGTGGGTGGTGCCACCCCTGGGCTGGTGGTCCTGGGTTCTATAAGAAAGCAGGTTGAACAAGGTATGTGGAGCAAACTAGTAAGCAGCACCCCTCCATGTTCTCTGCATTGGCTCCTTCCTCCACATTCCTGTCCTGACTTCCTTCAGTAATGAACAGTGATACGGAAGCAGGAGCCAAATAAACACTTTCCTCCTCCGAGCTGCTTTTGGTCATGTTGTTTCAATACAGTAATAGTCATCCTACTAGAACAGACAAGATCATTGTTTTGAGGAATTACACACAAGGGAGAAGCTTTAAGAGTCTGGAACATCTCTGATGGGCATGGAGCTGGCGCTGATCACATTCCCCACTCAGCAGCTGTGGATGTGGATGTTGTTTTTATGAAAATCTTAATGATTGAATGCATGCCCACTACTTTGTAAATACCCTGCTGATTTTGCTCCTTAAGATGGTGTCAGTGTAATGGCTACCCAATTGCTATGAGATGGAACCATTTTTGTAGTCTGTCTCTGGTCTTGGTAAGTTTAAATTTATTAAAATATAGGAGATGATAGTAGATTTCTCATTAAATCCTTCTTTCTGGACTGGGGTTTAGTTCAGTGGGTAAAGCACTTGTCACTTAAGAATAAGGACCTGAGTTCATGTTTTCCACATCCACATAAAATGCCAGGAAGGAAAGCATATGTGTAATCTCCGTACTGGAAAGCAGATACAGGAGGACCCTGGGGCTCTCTGGCCAGCCAATCTAGCCAATCAGTAAGGTCCAGGCTAGTATAAAGAGGGTCTTTTACTATATTAGCTCATAATTCATTTTACCAAGTGCCTTTGAAAATAGAGGATATCATGACACCGAGACAGATGAGCACACAAGAGAAAGTAACAACTTGGGAAAGCTTGTCATGTTACATACAAGGACTTCAGGCCACACCAGTGTTAGAAAAGATACACGATTCTCTTCTGAATTTTCAGGTGCACATGGTACTCAGTCGTCAGGGTCTAGACCAGGTGCTGCCAAGTTCTTGGCAAATAATAAGGTGAAGACTGATAAAGACACTGTGGTGGCTTGAGTAAGAATGACCTCCACATGTATTTGAATGCTTGGTCACCAGAGAGTGGTACTGTTTGAGGGTTAGGAGGTGAGGCCTGGTTGAAGGAAGTATGTCACTGGGGTGGGTGATGAGATTTCAAAAACACGTTCCAGTCCCAATATGTTCTTCCCTCCCCCCCTCCCCCCCCCCCCCGCCCCGTGGATCAGGATTGGCTCTCAATTGCTTCTTCATTACTATAACTGGCTGCGTGTTGCCATGCTCTCCACTATGATGATCATGGACTAACTCTCTGAAACTGTAAGAAGCCCCAGTTAAACGATTTCTTGTGGAAGAATGTCTGGTCATAGTGCTCTTCACAGCAATAGAGCAGTGACTAAGACAGACACTGACATTGTCCCTTCACACACTCACACCTACATGTGAGTGCATGCATGCACACAGACATGTGCGCGTGCGCACACACACACACACACACACTTTCACACATTTTATCCTCTCTCTTCCTCCAGTTCTACTTCATCCTGTTACATATCAAATAGTTTTTCCTACTTCAGAACTTTGTTTGCTTATCCCTTTCTCTGCCCTCCCTTCACAATTGGTTCATAAATACGTTCTTTAACCAATTTAGCACAGATATCCAAGACCTCTCTTTACAGAGCTCTGCTTGTCTTGTCTGTTTTCAGTTTTGCTATCATATTCTATGCAGTGTCTCAGACTTGCATTTGCTCTCATTTAGTGACATGAAATTCTCCTTTCTGAGGACATGGAGAAGCTACATTGTTTGCAGAAACTCCACTTTAAACACACACATTTCCCATCCTCTCTTGGCATATGTTCTCATTGCTTTTTGTGGCAATATTTTTCCATATATCCCAGTTGGATTTTTCTCTGTTTACTCAACAACACAAAAAGACATCTATTTTGATGGCTAAGTCTTCTCCGCTCTCCCTAGAGCATCTTTTCAGGCAATATCAGCATGCTCTGGAGAGAAAAGCAGAGCCAAAATGATGCACAAATATTTTGACTTGTTCACAGTGGCCTGCTGGGACCACTCAGAAAGAGAAGTAACCAGCAAGACTGGTGCTCAAAATGATCTTGAAAAATCTCCATGTTCAACAAAGTCTCTGCCTGTTTATCTTCCTTACCCATACACATCGTTTCCCCACTAATTCAGGCATTTCCTCTGCGTGAATCCTCCATAACTGTACCTCAGTTCTTCCCTTTCTGGTGGTTGCAAAACTGTATAAGCACTATGGTTTATTCATTTCTACCATTGTACCATTTTCATGTCTCCTAGTGTCTCACTGGGGGATTCTTTGCATACATACCTAATGACTCGGTGTATTCTATTTTTACAAAGCACAGGGAGTATTATAATTCCAATCATATAAGACCAAATGGTATGTCTCTCACATAGGCATGTCTTGCTTTGTGTTTCAACAAAATGTGTAACATTACCGGCACTACTCAGAAGAGGTTTTGCACGTGGGAGAACTGGATCACAGATGTCCAAGGGCATTTGGCAAGTGGACAAAACCTTATGAGATATGAGGAAATCTCTTTGATATAAACTAGCTAAAGTTATTGGTTTGAAATGCAGGCAAAATGCTTGAAAGCAAAAAGAATCTCAATTTGAGAAATATGTTGGGAGAAGTATAAAATTAAAAACTACAATTTTCCTAATTTAAAATAGAACATACATTATGGGAATTGACCATAAGAAATATAGGTTTTGACTAATGGTTGCCCTATCCACATAGGAGACCCTTAGGCAATGACAGAAATGGGATTATCACTATAAAGACCATCATTATCACTACCACAGTCCCCATGGGCATCGCCATCATCAGCACCATTGTCATCATCATCATCATCAACACAATGGCCATCACTATCATCACCATCCTCAACATCACAATCCTCATAATTATCACTATAACTAATACCATTATCACCATCATCATGATGATGATCATCATCACCATCATCACCATCATCACCATCATCACCATCATCATCACTATCACCACCATCATCACCATCAACATCATCACCATCATCATCATCATCACCACCATCATCACCATCAACATCATCACCATCGTCATCACCATCATCACCATCATCATCACCATCACCATCATCATCATCACCATCATCAATCATCATCATCATCATCATCACCATCACCACCATCATCACCATCAATCATCATCACCATCATCATCACCATCATCACCATCATCATCACCATCATCACCATCATCATCATCATCATCACCATCATCATCATCACCATCATCATCATCATCATCACCATCATCATCATCACCATCATCACCATCATCATCACCATCATCATCATCACCAACATCATCATCATCATCATCACCATCATCATCATCATCACCATCATCATCATCACCATCATCATCATCATCACCATCACCATCATCACCACCATCATCATCACCATCATCACCATCATCATCACCACCATCATCATCACCATCATCATCATCATCACCATCACCAGTTCATAATTATCATTGACATTAGCGTCATTGTCATCAACACAACCATCAGCATTATCTTATGTTTTCTTTGAAATGTTTGGTTTTAAATAGTCTTGATTTTGTAGATTCTGTAAAAATTTTTCCTCAGTGTTCTGGGTGTGTTGGTACACACTTGAAGCAGTTGAAGCAGAAGGATTCCAAGTTCAAGGCCTGCCTCAGAAACTGAATGATAATGATGATGCTGACGATAAATAATGAAAACCATTGTAGAGTTTTTAAAACATGCCCTTAGTAATTGGCTCATGCACCTCTAATAGCTTTCCCATTGGGGTACAACACAAGCACATATTAAGCTAAAGCTGTAGTATGGTTTTATTCCCCATCTCTGAGTGGCAAGGAACCATAGAGATATGGAATGCAGTGCCAAGTTCAGAACTGCTTCATTCTCCATTTGTTAAGGACTTCAGTTTCACTTCAGGACTTGAAACTAACAGCAGTCTGTTAGGACTGTGTGCCCTTGTAAGATGTACCAAGGACAGACAATAGAAACCAAGGATAAATAACTATGGCTTTGAACAAGGTTTTAGCAAGGGGTACAAACCCAGTAGACATAGTTTGTGTTTTTATCCAAAGCAGAGTCTGTTGAACTGACAAGTCACACACAAGATGTAAAAGACAGATTTGTCAGTGTGATCTCAATATTTTCCTGGATCCAAGAAAGGAATGCAGCATGCTGGAGTGCAGGATGGATACACAGCGTATGAAAGGTGAGCACTGAATCTCTGGTCACACCTGGAAGCTTCAACAAAGACTAGAAAGCGTAATCTTGACTACTAGGGGATAAGAAGGATTAGGAGAGAGAGTGGGAAAGGGTAATTGTGTTTGATCATATGCTTCATGCATATATAGACTTATAACATAAAACCCCACTAATATGTAAAATTAATGCAAGTTAAGCAAAATAAAACAATTTTAAAAATATAAGTGACATGTATTGAGATGATCACAAAAAGAGCAAATTTGAGAAAGCGAATCAAAACGCTTAGGGCTTTACAGGTGTTTGTTTCTTGTTTGGTGTGGTGTGAGGTTTTGAGGTATTATCTAATACTAAAGCCTAGATTATTCTGAACCTCAGAATGTAGCCTAGGCTGGCCTCAGCTTCGTGGCAACTTTCCAGTTCCTCTTCTAGAACTGTAAGCCTTAAGCGTTTTTGATTCCACATTAACTACTCATTGCAATATTCAGGAGAAGACCTCACAGTCATTGGGCATAGTGTTGGCATTTACAGGAGTCTTCTGGACTAGAGACTACTGTCCAGGTACCATTAACATAGAAGAGGAATTTATAGCTCTGAGGATGGAGGAGATGACACTGAACACTAGTGTGGTAAGAAAAGAGGAGAGCCTGAGCATTTAGTCTTTAGACCTCACTTGAAGGAAGCAGATGATGGAAACCCACAAGAGCCTGCTCCCCGAAATGCGGGATGAAGACAAATTTGCAAGAAGTTGATAAACTGCTCTATAGTGATGAGTGGTTAAAGAAGAGAAAGATGAGGAGGAGGAGGAGGAGGAGAGCGGGAGAAGGAGGGGGAGGGGAGGAGGGAGAGCTGGAGAAGGAGGGGGAGGGGGGGAGGAGGGGGAGGGGGAGGAAGGAGGAAGGGGGGAAGGGGAGGAGGAGGGGGAAGTCCATGACTGGCATCTGTAACATCAGTCACAGCTCTGCCGGTAGATCTCCAGAAGTGACAGCACTGTAGCATGGGAACTGCGTCACGTGCGCAGGAAGCTCTTGTGTCAGACGGCTCTGATGAGTGGGAGCTCACGACGGAGCAGTAGCTAAGGAAGGACGACAGAGTGATTCTATGCACTAAGGAGCACAAATAGAAGGTCTCACTTACATGAGCACAAGCGCTCGAACCGCAGGGCCCGCGTACCGGCGTATAGCCACGCGGGCTGCTGGAGAAGTTAAGATGTGGGTTATTTTGGCATCAACTAAAAGTGAAGGCTGGGGAAGAGGGGAATAAAGTCTGGTAAAATGGAAAAATAGCCCACAGAGCACCTACCATCTGTTGCTGTCTGTTCAACCCCAAAAGACCCATCGACTTTCAAAAGAAAGGTTGATTAATTTGCCTTTGCTAACATGCTATGCGCTAATGGCGGTTGGCTACAGAGAAGACCCGTGTTCAGGATGACTCATTCACAGGCGGCGGTGCAGCTGTCCATGTGCTGCTGAGTCAAGATGCCGGCCAGGGTGTGCACAGCAGGCTTCAGCTCCTGTCGTGTGGCCCTCCATAGGTTGCATGGGGCTTGCCAAGTTGCAATGTCTAGATGCTGAGTTTAAGCATATCACTAATGGCTAGTGTGTGACCTTGTATGTGAACCTTCACGTCATATGGAGTTTATCAACAGCCCATGGGCAAAGGCAGTCTCAAAGACCTGGCCAGTTTCAAGGAAAGGTAAAACAGATCTCCTAGTTCTGTTTGGAAAGGTATTGACCTACTTAGCTTTGTATCAACTTGCCACAGCCTAGAGTCACCTAAGAAGTGACTTCGGTTCAGGAATTGATCAGATCAAATTGTCCTAAGACGAGTCTGGGTGAGATTACCTTTATTGTCAGCTGATATAGGAAGGCCTGACCCACTGCAGGCAGCATGAGTCTTGAGACAGATGCTTCTGAACTGCAGGAGGAAGCTAACCCAGACCAAGTCTGCCTGGCACCACGCTAGCAAGCAGCGCTTTCTGTCATTGGTACCACAGTCAGGCTGTGCAGCGAGCTCCTCGGGCAGAGATAAAGCTGCGTGGAATAACAACCAAGGTTCCTGGACCTCCCTAATGATGAACAATGAAGCAATGATCTCTCGCTGCCACGAAGTTCCTTTGGGTCAGGACATTTGTCACAAGAACAGAGGTAAAAACTAAACAGGTAAAATGTTCAGACAGTGGGAAGGGCATAAGGTTGGATGTATTTGCCAGGCAATATTGACTGGAGAGTGATTGACCTGGATGTCATGTGACCACCAAGTGGTCTGAACTCCACTGAGGTTAATCATAATGTGTTCAAAGGATTTAAACGTAAACATAGATTTTACCGCCAAC
The DNA here is from genome assembly GCA_026225945.1 of Cricetomys ansorgei. Classification (NCBI taxonomy): domain Eukaryota; kingdom Metazoa; phylum Chordata; class Mammalia; order Rodentia; family Nesomyidae; genus Cricetomys; species Cricetomys ansorgei. The sequence continues at coordinate 131,122 of JAMJFZ010003960.1, forward strand.
AGAGGAGTATAAGAGTCTTGTTTGTTCTACTCATAGGAAGCCTACTCAGAGTAGGCTTCAGTTTTTCCCAGAAAAATAATTAGCTAGAGAAGTTGTTTATGGAAGGGTAAAGAATACCCAAGGTCAGAAAACGGGGAAGGCTGAGGGACAGGCACAAGGGACCAGAGGCAACGGTCCTAAGCTTTAAGGATGCAATGGAAAGCTGTTGGAGTCGAGGGATTAAGGTTAACTGGCAGGGCAGATTCGACAGTAAGATAATTGATTCTGAAACAAAAATGATGCCTGTTATTAATAATAGCACTGTATATGCTACCACCATGGTAGTAGTTTAAATAGGAGGAAAGCAAGAAGCCAAGAGGCTGAAGTAGTTCTGGAGAAATCTATGTAGGCATTGAGAACACCAAACGTAAGACAGGCAATTGATCATGAAGAAAGTCCTAGAAGCCTTACACTGAGGGTAAGCAGGCAGTCTTCAGTGATTTCTACAAACCTAGGGGCAGAAGGAACATGGTATGGTGATGTCGGTGCTAAAAGAGGCAGAGCCTGTGTCGACACGTGGTACAAATCCAGCCCTTGAAGCCAGTCTTTGCCTCTCATCTCCCGGTTCAGAGGGACAAAGTGTGAGTCACTAGCCGTCTCCTGTGTTCAGTGCCATTGATGTTTGACTCTGCAGAGACTGGTTCTCTGCCATATTTTTAAATTAAAAGTAATCAACTTGTTAACAGTATTTTTGTTCTGGATATTAAACTCAGACCACTATGAATGGTGCGCACGTTCTCTGCCGGAACACCCCAACCTTTTAATCCAATATTCTGGTAGCATCATATCAAGTATACATGATAAAATACTAAGTGATATTCATAGGATTTGGGCTATTTATTAGACTACTCCAGTGCCAATAAAATTCATTAACTCTCAGTTTGTGAGGGTCTGTGTGTGTGTGTGTGTGTGTGTAAAATTCATTAACTCCCAATGGTTTTATAGATGTAAACATCTCACAGTGTACATGTACATGATACACACCCATATATTGGACATATATATGTGTGCGTCTTTGTGTATGCGTGTATAATTCATTAGCTCTCAATATTTTATATATGTAAAATTCAATAGCTCCTAATGTTTGTATATATCTTTCTATCCTAGCGTGAGCTCTGTAGATAATTGCATACCTGTTCTTACGTATGCAAGACTGTTCGTATTGATAGATGTACTTCCACGACCCAAAATCTATGTATTCATCATACATGGTGGGAAAGTTGAGCTTGCGCAGACAGCTTCCGTCAGACCCAGTGAGAGGAATTCACTGACGATATGAGCAAAGGCACTGAGACTCTGAGCATGTCCTTCCTGAGTGTGACTCCATGCTTCCTCATCTCAGCCTGGTGATCTTAAGCTCTCTGCCTTGAGGTGCGTGCGAAGGCCCGAACGCGGAAACAGAGAGGATGAAGGAGAATCCACCAGCACACACTTAATTTCGTATTCCGCAGCCTGGAGCTCTGCCTGTGCTTACAAGGGGATCTGGTACCGATGCAGAGAGCTGTGACCTCACAGCAGCTGCCACCTGAAATCTCAAGTGTGCAATGACTGACAGAGGTCAGCTCCATCAGCCGCAGACCAACACAAAGAAACCAGCTCGCCAGCACCACAGGGCCTCGGGGGAAGCATGCCCTGTCTTTCTGTCTGTTTTCCTAATAGCTGAAACCAAATTCTGCAAGACTGTCTGTATGGACTCCATTTTAGAAGGGACAACTCTTGGCTTTACAGCTTCTAACACCTGCCACTAGTTTTGTCCATATTCCTTTAACTAGCTAGCACATTAGAAGACATCTTGCTGTCTTCACAGTAATTAGAACATGAAATGTTGCCTCGTGCTCCAAATGCAGCCCATGGGTTTGTCTAGCATGTCTCTACCAGACTCTCGGGGGTTCTACACAAATGTCGGAAAAACACATGTTGGCAATGTCATTAACAAAGGAAGAAAACAGATGTTTCTCGGGCCTGAATTTATGCAGGCAATTTTATGTGTTCAGGACAAGTTCAATTAAATAACTATTTCATTATGAGTGTAGCTATCCAGTGACTGTCCACCCACTTTCTCTTTTAGAAAAGGGACTCTGCCTTTCTCCCACTTCTCCCTAGTACCCTGTCTAGAATGCATTTTACATTTTTATTCTTAGGACAGTAGACCGTGAAAATAGTTAACTTCGCCCTAATGCTGTAAGTTACAGGCATGGGAGACAGACAGCATGGCAATTAGGAGTTTGTACTCTGGGATAGCCCATCAAGTTCAAAACCTTGACAATTCCCCATCATGAGGGAGAGCAGCAGTACCTATTCAGTAAGCATCTCATGAGGAGAGAGTATTGAGAAAGTCGTGAACCCTGGTCAGAAAGCAATCAAACGGCAGTGCCTCTTCCCGAAGAGATGTCTGTGTCTGGAGACACAGACACGGCAGAACATGCTGTCCCTGGGCTTAGAGTTCTTGAAAAAAATTTAAAAGAGCAGCTTCGCATCAGAATCTCAATGTCTGCCTGAGTCGTTTGGTTCTCCACTCGAGTTTGCCTTTAATCAGAAGCAAATGCCTGCCATGCAAAAGAGGACGTGGAAATGGGTTACATTTCTTTATCAATAATGAGCCAATTAAGCCTTCTTAGTATTCCCTTTGCACACTGGAGCTTGGGCACATATGTTGTGCAACCTTAGTTTTGTATCTAAGAGGGAGAGAAATAACAGAGTTAACAATCAATTAGTTGTGAACAGGGTGATATCTCACTGGGACTCTGTTTCATCCTCTCCCCTCTGTACTGCCTATGAAGATCTCCGAGTGTGCTTGTTAACAGGTAGATTTTCTATGGTTTGTTCTATAAAACAGGGATCACAGCACACGCCAGCTCTTCCGCTATTTCATCCGGCAAGGGGACTGCTCTGCAGAACCGGAGCCATTACTACCCAGGTGCCTATCCTTGCTACATCCTCAGTGGCTCCAATTACAAAAATCAAGCCGAATTTCTGTATTATCAAAGGAGTGGCTCTCCTTGAGGATTAGTTTTTTTAAAAAAAAACAAAACAAAACTATTTTCTGTTTTTGCTGGCAAAAACAAGAGGGGTTCTATATTTTCAATGTCCTACAGCCTGGGGAGGGTTTGGGCTGCATCTGACTGATAAGGAGCGTGTTGAGTGTCCATCATCAGCACCAGCTGGGCAGCAGGAGGCCCTTGCCCAGAGCTTGGATTACTCTCTCTGTGCACTTCTTCCTTACTTAGACAAAGCACAGTGTATCTATTTATCGTGTACAGCATGATGTTCTGAGGGAGCAACCTGTTAACAAACGGGCTCACGTGGCCATCCGTCTGCTCTGGAGGCATGATACACTGCTCACAGGAACACCACCACTGTCCCCATAGCCACCTTCTCTGTTTACCTCTGAGAAATAGAAGTGTGTGACAACAAAATCTGGCTTTACACTATCAAAATAGGAGTTACGCTAGAAGGTTCTGCTGAAATTCTCAAGCATGTTCCTATGTCTGCCCGAATCCCAGGTACCACTGACAAGCCCTCTCTTGTGACCATGCTTCACAGCTTCCTCGGACACGTCCCTGCATGAGGAGCAGAACTGGATGAAAGAGAATCATGCCACACAGAAACTAGGTTTCAAAATTGTCTGTTTTTCATGACCTGAAAGGTATGTATTTCTTATAATGATTCTGCAACTCAAAGTCACTCTGGAAGTCTGTTTTAAAGCCTGCCAATAACATAAGCCATATGATGAACTCTCAGATGCTGTGCAGTGCTGCAGAAGTCAGAAAACAGTCACTGCACAGCACATCGCTTCATGCTTCTCGAGCTTCCAAGTCCCTGGTGCTCTTACCAATGATACAATAGGAGGGTTTGTATCCTGGACCTGGCTGGTGTTGGCTCAATGGTAAAGTACACCCCAAGGGTTCATGAGGCCCTGCGTTTGATTCCTGACACCGGAAGTAAATTATGTTGCTCAACATGTCAAAGTCTGTCTGAATATACCATATTTCTTAAAAGATCTTGTAGGTGAATTTTGGCATAAGACAGTGTGTTAACAATTTTATTAAATATTTTGCAAAACAAACATCTCTAGAAACATCACTAGAAATGTAGTAACACACACACACACACACAGACACACACACACACACACACACACACACACACACACACACACACACACACACACACACACACACACACACACACACACACACACACACACACACACACACACACACACACACACACACACACACACACACACACACCAGGTTCATGTCACTATGACTCCCACTTCCCAGGTAAAGGGACACATTGACAGCTGGTTTCGATGGGTAAAACTTCCCTAATTTTTTTTTTTTTACAATTTTCATCAGTTTAGCATTCCATGTTCTGCAATGACCATACCCAAACAAAGAACAGTTTTCATACGAAGATACATAATTGAGAAAGGATGTTCTACATACAATCTGCTAAACTGACAAAGACAGAAAATCTCATAAGTCATTCATACAGTCAAGAGCATGGTTGTGATTGAATTGTTTGTGCTTCCATAGAGACTGAGGATGTCTGATATTTGCCTCCATTTTTATTTACTCACTTTCAAGACTGAAATCAGAATTGTTATAAATACGTAGAAATGTTTGCAGATCTTAAACATCGCTGACGTGCGCATTGCAGGCAATGAAACTGCATGTGTCACCATGTTTAACAATTACAAATAGGAAACTGACAAAAAGAGTCCATATCATGTCTCTACCAATCAGGGGAAAGCACTTCAGCGTTGTAGATGTCGCAGAGGAGACTAGGGTAGGGAGAAGGCTGATGCGCTTGGACACGTGCACACCCATCCACGGTGTACCGCCTCCTCCATTTCCCTCTCACAGCCCCACACTGCCCTTGTTTCCATGCCACCTCTTCCCCCACCCCTCCTCCTTTAGCTTCTTATCTGTCCCTGTCCACAGTGTCCCGCACCCCTCCCCTAGCTACTTTCCTGTTGATTTCATGTGAACCCTCTTCTTAGTGCACCTCCATTCCACTCCCAAACTTTGTAACCAGTGTCTGAGCACACATCGTACAGTCCTTGTCCCTTTGTCCATCAATGGTTATTGATGCTTAAGGGAAGTGTTTTTAACTGTCAGGATGCCACAAGCAGAACCATGAGATTCCCTCTCTTGCTGTTGTCTGGGACTATTCTCTGAGCCAAACAACCAGGAATTCATCTATGCTGCTCCCAAAAGAGCATTCCAACCAGGCTTGTTGGTATTCCCTCTCAGGAGGTGAAGCATCATCACTGGACCCTCACCAAGTTTTACTCAGTTCCTCTTCCCAGCCAGTGAATGTGAGTCTGCTCTGGCCACAAACAACCTCAGGGTCTCGGGGAATAGAGTACACCCACCCACCCCCTACACACACACAAGCTGTGGGGGAGACTTGCCACGGGGGCTTCATCTGAACAGCCGAGGTGACTTCATTATCCATACTGGGCTTCAGATTTCAGTGTGGCTGCTTTGGGGGTGGGGAACCCATGTTCTGTAAGTGAGCTCAATAAACTCATTGGTTCTCGAGGGAAAACTTTGGTGGAGTTGAACCAGGGTTTGTCATTGGAATCTCAGAAGGAGGCAGGTAGATTTTGCCTAGTCTCCACCCTACCCTCGCCCGGAGAAAAATCTCAAAACATTCACGGGTAGCAAAATCCATTCCAAGTAGATAATAGAGCATAATTCGAAGACCTGAGCTTACGAAGCCATTATAGTGGAAGGACTTTCTGAAAAGCGTGTTAATTCACGAGTAAAGAATCTGACAGCTGACAAATGAGACATCATGAAGCTTAACAGCCGCCACACAGCAAAGAGAAGAGTTAGTCAAGGGGAGGAGAGCCTCCGGAAGAGGAGAAAAGTCTCTCTCTCCTTTTTTTTTTTTTTTTACCTATACATCACACTGAGGATTGATATCTAAAATATATAAAGAACTCAGAAAACTCAATTCAAAACCTCAACAACTGAATCAATAAATGGGCTAGTGAAACAAACAGGAAGTTCTCAAAAGATGAAAGATCAAGTGACCAATAAACACAGGGAAAACGCTCATCTTCACTGGCATCCGAGAATTCGAATTAAAACCACACCTCAATTGTAATTCATGAAGAAGGCGAACAATGCACACTCACAGGGGTGTTGGCAAAACTGGTGGACCTCTGGCATGTGGTCCAATCACCCTCATCTTTAAGCAACAGAATCTTCAAATGGCTTGGTCTTCACACTGTCTCCTCTTTTGTGGGCAGTCAAACACCCTCTGCTCCTTGCTAACAGGAAGGCCCGAGAGACTCTGTGGAACCCCCTGGATAACCACAAATGATCTCCTCATCTCAGACCCTTATGCATACCCACCCCTGTCTATCTACAGAAACATCATCTGGAGCAGAAACAGCCCCTTCCTGGTCCATCGCGAAGGCGTGGCTGACATCCTACAACAAAGAGTAGTGAAACACAGCGTAGCACATTCATTTAAGTATGGTTTTGTGTGCTGGGATAACCTTCTGAAATGAAGTCCTAGGCACTTAGTCAGACTGCACACCATGAAGAAAACATTAGGACATGCTGAGGAGGACACTGGGGGGAAGTAACCCTTACAGACTTCCGTGGAAATATAAACTGGTATGGCCCTGTAGAAACTGAAAACAAATCTACCGTGTCTGACCCAGCTCTACCATTCCTGAAGGGACCTGAGTCAATACAACACGCAAATGGCTGCATAGTGTAGTTTTGCAGCAACGAAATCACAGAGCCAACCTAGGTGGCCGTCAACCAAAACCAGAGAGAATGGGGTGTGCGTAGTATACACAGTAGACATCTGACCAGTCATCATGATGAGGTTCTGTTGTGAGCAGGAAAATGGCTGCCACTAGAGAGTTTCCTATTGGCCTAGTTAAATCAGCCACACACAAACACCGTGTTTCTCATGGAGGATCCTAGATTTTATATAAGATGCAGAAAATTATGCAGGTAGAATCCAGAGTGTCTAGGAAGAAACGGAGTTGATGGGAGGGTGAAGGTGAGGGATAGGGACAGTGAGGAAGGAGGAAGACATGTCCGGAGCACATTGTGAAATAACTTCACAAAACTCCCTACTGTGTGCAATGCATGCACGGCATGAGACAACAGCAGAATGATCGAGCAATGACTAGATAAAGTGAGAAAAGACTAGCTACAAGACATTTACAGGGAGAAAGAATGAACTTCCCTTTCCTTCCTCTAACTTGTAAATTTGGTTCCTAATGTTTCATGTGAACTTATTTTTGCAAATGTGCTAAATAAATGCAGAGTTGAAACAAACCATCTAATCTTTTGCTTTAAAAGAGAGAGAAAGAAAAGAAAAATAGGGTTTATCTTCACAGGTCTCTGTTGGGGCTTGCACCGACCACCTGCGTCATGTGCAGGTTAGAGTTAAAAAGGAGGCGACAGAGAGAGGCAGAGGAGTATAAACTATAAACTCACCAGTGTCTTAAGGTTAAAATCCCTTCAGCTCTGAGTCTCAGTCGTTACCACACCAGATATAGCCACCACATGCATGGAGTCAACGTACATTGTCTATGCTGTAGTTACTCTCTGGCTGAACATTCAAGAAGAGTATAAATATATATTCAAGATATCACGAATAAATATTTAAATCAGTGGTTTGAAAAGTTTTCCTAAATAATAATCACTTTCCATCCAACATTAATAGTAATGGTTCTATCAGGAATTAAGTAAGCTTATTCCCAGAGGCAGCGCTAGAACCTCACTGTGATTAAGAAGACATTGTACAGGTATCATTTGGCTGGCTACTCTCTGTTTGACTCTTTTACGTATTTATTTGTCCTGGTACAGCCTTTCTTTTAGCGTTGGTTACTTTATTTAATGTGCACGGGTGTCTTCCTGCGTGTGCATGTGTGCGCTACACGCATGCCTGCCCACAGAGCCCACAAGAGTGGCTGAATCCCCTGGAACTGGAGCTACAGCTGGTTGTGAGTTACAGGTGGGTGCTGGGGTTGAACTCAGGTCCTCTGCAGGAACAGCCAGTGCTCCTAACTGCTGAGCCACCTTCCAGCCTCTCATACTGTTCTTTTGATGTCGATATTAAACACACTCTGTGGATGACATCATCGGTCTCCATACAGCTATTTGTATGAAGGAACAATGACAGAAAGTCACTTGAGTGTCCCTACTTTAAGACTAGCATATGTTTTATTACATTAGAATTACAGTAAAGACTTTATTGTCTATGTATAACTTTCAAATGTCAAAAAATATCTAATATTTCACTGAAAATTTAAGTGCTAAGGGATACTATTTATGGACAAGAAATCATTTCCTGCCATTTAGTTGGCTCATAAACTTAACATAGGAGTAAGAGGGTAAAGATGTCTGGAGAGACATTCCCTCTCTGTCTCGCGTGTGAGTATTTGGGAGCATCACAGCTCTGGAAATGCTCGAAATTTTATGCTGGCATTGGTGGAGGCTTCTTCCGAAACAGGAGGATGGTAGTAAATGTGGGTTAATTTTGTTTGTCAGCTTGACTGGATCTAGGATCAAGTAAGAGTCACAGCTCTGGAAATTCCCGGGATTAACAGAGGAGGGAAGACCTTGTCCCAAAGAGGGCAGCCAGTTCCAGCGAGGGCTCAATATGAGGAAAGGAAGAGCAGGGCTGTCTTCCCTGTCCGCCTCTGCCCCTTGCTGGTGAGTGCCTCTCCTGTTGCTGCTGCTGACAGCACCGCCCTTTGCTAGCATCAGAGCTAGCTTCTCTGCCCTCCCACATGGGCTGAACACCACCAGCAGCTCTCCAGGGACTCTCCAGGCCTTCGTTACCACTTTGAGACCGCTGAGGACACCCAGCTTCATAGACTGAGCCAGTATCAGTGCTCAGCCTCTCAAGAACACAGATAGACACTGTTGGATGAACCAAGCCCTAATGTGTGCACCACCCTAGTAAATTCCCTTTGTAAGCAAGTTCATTCCGCTGACTTTCTCTAGAGAACATCAACAGCCTCAAAGTAGGACACGAGAATAAAAAGAGAAACCGAGAGATGCACATTAGCATCCGCATCAGAGCTAGAGAATGTGGAATGCGGCCCTGTGAACAATGGGACAGAGACGAGGAAGTGTACTGACCTCCAGAGCTCAGTTCCTGGACCCCAGGCACAAAAGCTGCTAGGGCTTGCTGTCCCCCGGGTACTGCACAGGCTGCTAGGGCTTGCTGTCCCCCGGGTACTGCACAGGCTGCTAGGGCTTGCTGTCCCCCGGGTACTGCACAGGCTGCTAGGGCTTGCTGTCCCCCGGGTACTGCACAGGCTGCTAGGGCTTGCTGTCCCCCGGGTACTGCACAGGCTGCGAGGGCTTGCTGTCCCCCGGGTACTGCACAGGCTGCTAGGGCTTGCTGTCCCCCGGGTACTGCACAGGCTGCGAGGGCTTGCTGTCCTCCGGGTTCTGCACAGTAAGTGGTGATTTCTGCTAATAGTCCTGGTTTCTTGTGTCAGGATAATAAACACAGGTTGGTGAAGAACATATGTGACAAGCAGAGGACTGGCTGCCTGGCACACACCCCACACCTGACACTCTGAGGCCCACTGACGCAGCACACTTTTCTAGCTCTCCAGCGTTCAGCAGAACTTGAGTGTTCAGCTTGGCCCAGACGTACTGTCCTGGTGGACTCTAACCACACATGTGTGAAGCATCTCTCTTGGAGACAAAGTGCTAAAGGACAGACACTTGTTTCCCTTTGTAAAATGAAGATGATGGCTTCTAAAAACATATATATGTACATATATGTATATAAACATATATAATATCACTGTGTGTATATATACAGTTACATGTGTGTGTGTGTGTGTAAAATTGATGCACAAAATATACAATGAAAATTAAAAACAAAAATCAGTTCCAGGTGAGCTTTAAATTAGAGAAAAGACCCAAAAGAGAAATCATTTCCACTGTTAAATGTTTGCAAAATACAGATTCAGTTTTCATGTGTCGGAAACACCCAACCCCAAGTCAGCAGCAGCCCATGAAGGAAGCAGACGGCCAAGGGCAAAGTGGGTGCTCTGGCTCCCCTGTGGCAGAGACAAGCAGACATTGCAGGAGAGTCAGGTTAGCTTCTCCGGCTCCATTTGTCTCCCAAAGACACGACCAAGAAGCACATGACCACCCACATAGGCCGCCCCAGATGGCTGTCTCTGGTGCAGGTCCTGGAACTTGAAATCTAGGGAGGAATCTAGCCTGACTCAGTGCCTCCTCCGTGTCCAGGAGATTCCAAATAAATATTTGTTAAATGCTAATTATCTGATTAGATGTGCTACCTGCTCCTCGTGTTCAACCTAGTCTGAACTAAACCGTTTTTCTTTCTCAGAGCCTGTTGTGACACCCACTTATCCTGTCTTAATCTTATTTTCATCCTCCCAGACACAGAACCAGGGATTTCTACATCAAATTTACTTTTTCCTTGCTTTTATTCACTCATAAATAATTCATTAATTCTACAAATATTGCTGCTAAGAACTGAAATAAATGTAGATGGCACACAGTCGAAGAAAACGCAGCCTCTGCACCTAATGATAATTATATCTGGGGCTAAAGGTGGCAAGCAACAGGCACTCTGCAGGGCTTCGGGAGGAGCACAGTGGCAGAGGCAGGACACCTCTCTGTACAGGGCTGTGAATCCATTTGTAGGGGGTGGAAAGCGGCAAAGGGAAATGGGAGAGGCTCAGATGAGTGTCCAGAGGCAGAGAGGATTGGCATAGCACACCCTGCCAGCATGCATCGTCTTCACAATCCCAGAGTACAGTGGAAGCCTCAGGAAAGGTGAGCAAGAGCACACTAGCAGGTAGGCATTCCTGACATAGCACCCATGGGGCCCAGGGGGTGGAGCCAGGCATAGGGCTCCAATGGTTCAGAACTGCCAGGTAAGTCTTCATGCTCCAGAGAGTGGTTATAGCGGCTAGAGGACTTTATTCAGGCCTTAACTGTGCATGTGAGTGTCTGTGTGTATCTGTGTGTGTTCTGTAGGTGTATATTATATTCACATGTTATTAAAGACTCCATTTATGATTGTGTATAGGGATCTTTGCAAGTTCTATGATTTGTTGTGCTGTGTCCACAGTAATTTCCATGTGGTCTGAACAGACTCGCAATGGAAAGAGCTCATCTGTTCTGTGTTCTGAGGACTCAGAGCTAGTCCCTACATTGAATCTTCCAAATCATAATTAATACCTGCATGCAAGGTGTGATGTGTGAACAAAGACAAGAGCAGGCAGCTTCCGGGGGAGAGGGGAAGTCTTCAGGCATAGGCCTCAGGTTCTCACAATCATTTAAAAGTTTCCAGCAGAGAGGACAGCAGACATGTTTGTCTGTGGATAGGACAGTCTCTTTCTTTGATATAGTTCTAATGAAATCTCATTTTTCTTGAGATATTTGGAACTTATGAACGTTCCCTGACTCCATACAAAGACAAAAACTACTTTGGTGATCAACCCTCTGCTGGTGGATTGGCACTGTGCTGCCTGCCTCCTGGCAGAGATAAGAGCAAGTTACAAATCATGTGTTGTACATTCCACTTGCCACAAGTCCTCTGGGGAGCTATTTGAGGTCGCAGGTCTCTGTGGTTAATGTTATCGTTATGCATCTAGTACCCTTACGACAAAAAGCAGAACTCTCTCACATGTCATTGCTTTCCTTGACACTATTGCAATGAAATTCTTAACAAAATAATCTTCACACTGTAACTACTTAGAAGATTCAATTATTATGTTACCAAAGTCTCCAAAAATACCCATTAAATATTTGACATCAGATAATTCTGAGTTCAAAAGCAATTAAAATTTTTCCGTTTGAATGTTAGCTCAAATCCAAAGTGAATCTTCAAAAAAAAAATAAAGGTAAACAAATTATGAATTAAGGAGCACTTGAAAAGACACTCAACTAGTTGCTGGCTGAATAAATACAAACAAGATCCTCAGTGTGAAACCTCATCCCGTTATGACGTTCACCACTCAAAAGATGGATAGTACTTCTAGCAAGGACTTGGGGAGGTTGGACTCATCAGATCCACAAAATATAAGTTTGTAAATGATGCAAATGAGCTTTTACAGTGGTGCCCATCTTTTTCAATATGAGCCCTTCAATATTGTGATTATCAAAAAACACTGGTAGTGTCAGCAATGAAAGTTGCATCAAAATATTGTGAGTTGAAAAGACTTGTAATCCTGTCAGAATGGCCATGAGCAATAACACAAAGACCGCTCGTACCAGCGAGGATGTGGACAAGGGGAACACTCCTGCGTTGCTGACAGGAGTACAAACATGTGCAGCCACTATGGAAACCGACACGGAGATGCTTCAGGACCCAGCTGCAGCACTCCTGCGCAAGGACCCAAAGGACGCTCCATCCTACCACAAGGACACTCGCTCAACCAAGCTCATAGCAGCTTATTCACAATAACCAGACATTGGAAACAACCTAGGTGCCCCTCAACGGAAGAATGGATAAAGAAATTATGTTACATTTACACAATGGAGTATGACTCAGCTGTTTAAAAAGATAACTTCATGAATTTTGCAGGCAAATGGATGGAACTAGAAAAAACATCATTCTGAGTGAGGTAACCAGTTCTAGCAGGACAAACATGGTGTGTGCTCACTTACATGTGGATATTAACTGCAATCCACACACCCGGAGAGGCTATGCTACAAGAAGGCCCCAGTGGGGACGCAGGGATCTCCCTGGTAAAAGATGATGCAGGTGGGCTGGGGGAGGATGGAAACGTATGCAGAGGGACCAGGTAGGGGAGAGGGATGGACGGAGAGAATACATGAGGAGATACTGGGATTGGAGGACATTTAGGGGGGATCGGGAGACAGTGTGCAGTAGAAACGCACTGGAATCTAAGGGCGACACCAGGGAAGACCTCTGGTAATGGGGGACACAACATCCTGTAACCAACCAGGCAAGTCTTCCAGGGATCGACCAAACCTTTGACTTATAACCTACGCCCCCCTGCAGAATCTGCCATGACAATGGAAGGGCAGAATCCCATACCAAAGGAGGGAGCCCATGCCTGATACTGCAGGGCAAACCAGGAACTAGAGACCGGATAGCAGGAGATGATTTCTAAGGATATCCTGTTCTTTTCATAGATCACTGCCTAGCCCAATCTTCATCAAAGAGGCTTCCTGTGGCAATGCTGGGAGCAGACACAGAGGCCTAGGGTCGAATATCCTGCAGAGCTCAGGGAACCTCTCAGAAGAGGGAGAGGAGGGATTGTAAGGACAAGAGAGGTCAAGGATTTCAGGAGAACAAGCCCTATGGAGTCACCTGACCAGTGCACTTTGGGGCTCACAGAGACTGAAGAGGTAGACAAGGAACTTGCAGGGTCCCCTAAATATATCTTATGTTTGTCTGGCTTGTTGTTCTTGCAAAACCCTTACAAGTTGGAGTCAGGGCAGTGTCTCTGACCCTTTTACCCGCCTTTGGGGCCCTTTTCCTCCTGCTGGGAGCAGGGGAAATCAAGGCTCTAACCACTTTTCCTGATCATGGAGCTGATGTTCCCTTCCACCACTGGTGTGGCGGCAACCAGGGCACAGGAACATGGAAACCAGAACATACTATTCTACAAGTTGAGTTTGTTGATGGCTTTGTGTGTGTGTGAAGCCCAAGTGGGTCTTGTGTTTGAGATCCATTAAGAAGGGTATATGTTTACCTGTCACTGTGGTGAAAAAGAACACCAAACTGCCAGAATGTTTCAACCAGAAATTCTTCCCACCTGACCAGGACCCTCTGTTGTTGTGGAAGCCTTAGCTTACAGCCAAAAAGCTGTTTAGTTAAAATGAACAGTTTTTTTTTTTCTTCAAACCTGACTACAAGCGGTCCAGGCACTGGTGGTGGTGATAAGAACACCACCTCACAAGGGAACCCTTCTTGCAAACAAAGTGACGAGTTACTTTTCCAGCAAACCAGACTATCATAAAATCTGGAAAGTATTCCTAAGGGTCAGCACACAGAAACTGTCTTCCAGAGTTGGCCAAGTTTGTATCTCCTGCTGGCAGCCGAACTTGCTACTGTAAGTGTTACCCAAGTGGTTCTGGTTTTGAAGGCATGAGGGGTCATGGAGAGCTGCTGAGGCTTGACACTGTGAGAGGCCAGGAGAGGCCATTGGTGAGGGTGAAGCATCAGTAGTAGTTGAAGGGCCAGATTGAAGGGGTCATGTAAAGAAGTTGAGGCTTGGCACCATAAAGAAAGCCTATGATTGGTTAAAGTGAGCCCAGTTGCAGCAAGGGAAGGGATTCCAGCAGTTTTTGAGATACCAGTACCATGCGATGACCACCAAGAGCAGCAGCAGCAGTGGAGGGGAGCCAGCCAAAGCCTAGAGGACAAGCTGTGTGTGCCAGAAAAGTGACCCATAGCCCTTTGAAGGAGCCCAGAAGATTGTGAGTGAATCCCAGATAATTGGTCATTGATAATGTTTTTCTGCTGTCCAAGGACAATGTGAAAAGCTTGATAGATGTTTGGTTTCATTTGGTCCTGCGCATTAGCAACCCTCATGGCTGTTCTTCTTGTAAATAGTTTTTATGGTGTAGTGTTATAAATCATTATTTTATTGGCTTATACAGAAAAGGGGAAATGTTACAGAAGTTTTTTGACTTATGTATAAAATAAGTGTTTTGTGCACTGTTGGGTGAGGGGCTGCCTAGGTCTTGGTGTTTTCTATTGTCTGCAGGTGTTGGATTTATGTGGGGGATGTTTGATTGCTCAGGATCTCCACGTGCTATCAGTAGAACACCTGAGGAGTTCTGTATCAATAAAAACACTTGAGCTGAGATGCTCAGGGTTCCACTGTCCAGTGTGGCACTGGCCTGGATGGTGGTTCCCTCTGCTGAGGTCTGGAAGAGTTTATGATTATGCCACTGTGTCTTCTTTGCTGAGCCACCACAGCAATGTATTGCTACCTATGGGTCCCATTATAAAACCAGTAAGATATCTAAACATGTAAGTGAAAATGAATGACCTTGAAAGACAAATCAAAGGCTTGGAATTAAATCTTGAAACCATAACTGCTTTGTGATGCAGATGTATGAGGTTCTACCACTGGGAAGCAAGGAAGCTGTGAAAACGTAAGCCGTAACTTGGAGGCAACATTTTTCTGCCTGAATTTGGTGTTACAGACGAGAAGACTTTCCATTTTCTAGAATGAATCTATCACACCTTCTGAAAGATGAGTAGCTCTGTTTCACTCTCTGAACTTCAACCAGGTGAGCAATGATGTCAGACAAGCCAGACTCCACCATGGATTCCCCTTGAGGATGGGCAGTCTGAGCTTTCCCAAGTTCCAGGGCTTCTCTGTGTGTTCTATGAGTGCTTTTATAAATGAGACACTGCTCTGTATTTGACATAACAAAGTCTATGAGCTGTGATCACTATGCACTCTATCTAAGGCTAACTATAGGGGGAAACATCATCAAATATATACATATACACATGCGCAATTTTAAAGAATGTATGTAGAGAATGAGCAGTCATACAGAAGGTCATCTCAGAACTTGAGGGAATTGCTGATTTCCCTGAATTTCTGATGTGCAATTAGGTAATGACAATATTCAATTTAGTAACAAATCATAGGGACCGAGCAGGGAAAATGAGCCTGAGTTGAAATCCTGGTTCTCTTCCCAAGGATAAATCTGCATGATCCTCCATTTATCAAGCCTCGAGGGTCCTCTAAGGGCAATGAGCATACTAACTTAATCTCCTGGAGATATTTAGAAAATAAATCTGTGTGAACCATTAAAAAGAATGCTAATCTCAGCACTCAAAAGAATGCTAACCAGGTAGAGGAAAGTAGATCTCTGTGAGTTCACGCCTCTCTTTTAGTTGCAGCCATACATTTCCTGATTGGATTTGAGACCCACAGGAAGAAATGCTACCTGGTATTGCAAACACAGGGAAGAACCCGTGGCTGGGGATCTTACAAACCCTAGGGCAGGACCCACTACCAATAGTAAACTCAACAAATAAGCAGCCAAAGCACGCCCTAAACATGTATACTCAGACCTTTAGAACAGCCCTGCTATCTGCCCTGGTCAGTATAGCTTCGTTTTGCAGATGGTGGTTAACACAGAGACTCACAACCGGTCAACTGTTGAGAATGAATGGAATATTTGTGCCACACTCCCCAAGATGCAGGGAGCACTGCAGAAACAGGGAGAAGAAAGGTGTAAAAGCTGGAGGGTACAGTGAAGTGTGAAATGCTGTCTTCTACGCATGACGTGGCTAATGTACTCATGAAGCCACAGTGGCTGTGCCTACACATGCACACACACACACATACACACACACACAACACTCACACACACGACACACACACACTACACACACACATACATACGTACATATACACACACATACACACACATACACATTACACACACATACACACACACACACACACACACACACACACACAACACTCACACACACAACACACACATACACACATACATACATACATACGTACATATACACATGCATACACACTCACACACACATACACACACACACAACACACACATACACATGTACACATACATACACACACACACAAACACACACACACACACAACACACACATTCACATACACACTCACACACACACAGAGCAATGACCAGGAAAGAATGTGCCTCTTCTCTATTCTCTAATTACATACTATGGTTGTAACGACCTATTTTAAGCATGAAAGATAATTTTGTTTTCACTCTTGCCCACCATTGCTTTACATTTCTGAGGTCAATATTCATGCAGACATTAAATCTTTCAATTCAGCCATCCACGGTGTGTGTGTGAGTGTGTGTGAGAGAAAATTCATGTAACATGTAAAAAATAATTTTTACTTAAAAATACATTTTTAAAAATCTGTAATTTTTGTCCATTAGTTATAAATAGTAAAATAAATAAATGATTCAAACTGACATTTTAGATTTTACTGTGATGGGAAAGCCACATACATTCGGTGAAATGCACACTTCAAGTTTTGAATCCAGATCTCTTTCTGAGGCTGTAGTAGAAGGTATGAGAGTCACTTGTGCTGCCAGGCAGGAGCTCCCTCCCAGTCAGCCTCGTGATCACCATGGAAACCAGAGGCTCTCCAATCACTCTGCTGCTAAGCTGGGATGTGTTGTCAATAAGGTGTAATAAACACATTTTCCACTCTTATTTGCACCTTTCCGACGGGTTTCTCAGGATGTAACCCAGTCACAGCCCAGAGATATCTGTCAATACTTATTTCATTTGTCATATGCAGTTGCCTGTACTCACATGAGGTTTCTGCATGATGTGTGTCTGTCTGTCTGTGAATGTGTATGTGTGTATGTCCATGTGTGTGCATGTGTGTGCACGGGTGTATGTGTCTGTGTGTGCATATGTCTGTGTGTGCACATGTGTGAGTGTGTGTCTGTATATGTATGTCTGTATATGTGTGTGCTAATTACACTAAAATTTAAAAAAAAAAGACACAAGCCTTCTTTCCTAGTGATTAAATTCCAAGCATATTTTTGAAACTTGTACATTTTTCTATTTTTTTTCTGTTAAAAAAAGTTGAAATAAATCAAACCCCCAAAAGGTTCCACGTGTCCCATACACAATCCTGAGATGGAGATGCTCATACAGGCTCTCAGTGACTGTCACAGGTGTCACTCCACACACAGAAATAAAAGCACTGTACATGGACTCCAGGAACAGTCAAACCCCAAGAGCCAGCCACTGGGCTCCAAACGTCAATTCTCCTGCTGATACCACGCATCTCAGACAAAGGGAGACCAGAGAAGTTACAAAGACAAAGATTAGTCCAGGGTTTCCCTCAGTGTGTGGGGTACCTATGACAACAATCACATTATTATGGATGGCAGCCTGTGGATTAAGTCAGTGGTTTCCTGTGTGTAGAAGCTCCTGAATGTCGTTCACACTTAGGCGGCATGCCCGAAGCAGTGTCTTGTGACCAGTGACCATTCACAGGTGTAGACCCAAATGTGGCAAAGGAAAAAGAAACATCAAGAAGAAAATGCCATTGTGCCCTGCCCGAATTCCGTAGTCATGGTGGGGTCTAAATAAAGGCCTGAAGGACTTGCAGACTCCCCATAAATAATACTTCATGAAATTGAGTTACGAGTGTGGCTAACAATGGCCCTGATTAGAACCGAGGGACAGTGACTAGGAATAATTAAGCCAAGCACGTCATGACTGACACACATCTTGCCCCAGCTCATCAGGAGGGCTGAGCTGGCTCTGTTTTGTGAATCATTTCATTCAAGGTGTGATTTTGGCACTGACAGGTTCCTGCTGAATGATCCCACAGCTCATACAAGATTGTGCTGTCATCTGTTAGCCATTGTTTCTAAGATGAGTCAAAGTGAGAAATTGACTAGCACTGCTCAGTTCTTACACCTGCACCACTGAAGTCTGCCTTATTGGGGGTATCTGTCTTTCCCTTTAATTGCAGTGAGGACAGAAGAATCGATTCTCCCTGTGTCCTTGTGCTTAAAGTAGACCTGTATGCTAAAACGCCAGGGCTGCATTCTATCGCAGGAGGTAAAGTGTGTGTTTCTTTCTGCTTTTGTAGCCTCCCTGTGACTTCACGAGAATCCCAAGGGATGGTGCTTGGATGCTCTGGTCGTTTTTACCACTGGTGTTAGCAGTAGTGCTCCGTGGGCTGGTGCTCGGATGCTGTCATCGTTCTCTTGGTGTTAGCAGTGGTGCTATGATTTTCTGTGTCACAGATCTGTTCCTTTCAAGTGACACAAATCTAACACCACATAACTTCAGCACGTGGCTGAGCTGTCTTTGGGCTCTGCCACACCCAAAGTTAGACAGGCTCCTCCAGGCAGGCTGCCTTCCTGGGGGTCCTGGCTGGACCCTGATGGCACTCTGCAGAGGTTTGATGTGTGTACTGAATAGACACGATTTCTCCAGGCTTGCCAGGCCATCAGAGGAACTCACAGTATCTCCCTCAGTGCTCTCAAACACTCAAGAATGTCCTATACCATTCTGTGCTCCTTGGGAACAGCGCATCCAGGCAGCTGCGTTAAGTTTTCAGTTTTTCTGAATCCCACAGGCATCACAAGGCACTGCTGGTGTCTCCCAGGACTGATCAGAAGTTGCTCCCAGGCAGATTGTGCCTTGGAAAAGTGCTCTTCCCTCCAAAGCCGGGACGCCATAGTGAGCTAAATGGTGAAGAGTGTTTCTGAGGACACAGAGACCATCTGAACTGAGCTTGGCCATCTTTAGGGCATCAGATACTTTCTAGATTCAGAATTCTGGAAGAAAATACAACTCACAAAGTAAGGGATTTTTCTTCTCAAATCAGCAGTACAGTTTTAAGTTCAATAATTTGTATATGGTCATGATTCAAGGAAGGTCTCGATTATGTTTAGTTAATGCACTAATTGAAAACACTTGAGACCCCTTAATATAGAGCAGCAACTAAACACAGGACAGCACGCCAAGATGCTCTCTGGAGACAACCATGCTTAGGATGGGTGCTCTCAGCCATCTGCTTGACCCACGCACAGATGCAACACCACACAGTGACTGGCCACACTGGTTGAGGGTATGGTGTAGGGATAAATCAGCTGACTGCAATTCAGCTCTGTGTTGCTAGAATTTTGTAAGCGTTTCAGTTGGTATAGAGACAGAAGCATTTTCAGAATCTCACCTCCCTTGCAGGTGAGCTGTTGGGAGCTCAGCCCTGTGCTTTTTGTACTGAACTGTAGATCAAGAAAAGTGACAATCTGAAGGGGTCATCTCCTAAAAATGGTTTCTAATCTGGAAATGCCCAGTGCTGAGCTGATGGCGGTAGCAGCTTATGAAGCCATGCGATGATGTTCTGTGATGGTTTCAGGTTGACTTCACTCTTCTGGGAATAGCCAGAGGGTAAGTGGTCACACATATGGCCTAACATTCCTGGGAGTTGAAGGCAGTTGGAGCAAGACAGCATTTGACTCTAGCTTCTTTCAAAACCCCATTCTCTTTTCTTCTCCCACAGAAGGAAACTGTAGGAAACTGGATATTTGGATTGTATTTAACTTCAGTGAATGAAACAAGATCTTACATCCTTAGAATATGATTGACAGGTGTCAGGATCTGTGTGAGGCAAGTCCAGTAGTGCCTAGAATATGTTTTTATCACTGACAACATGACAACTCTCATTGTCACCCCCCCCCTTCTGACCCCTGATGCCCAGGACATGAAGGAGCAGTGAAGCATCAACGGACAGCATGAGGTGGCACAACGTACTATGAAGTTCTGTTTTCTGTGCCAAAGCTAAGGGATTCACTAAGAAGGAAGCAAAATGCATGTGCAGATGGAAGTGTACTCTTCCTTCAGTGACAGTTTAGAACTGGTTTCTGTCTCAGAGCACAATTGTTCTGCCGTTTGCCAATGCTGATGCATTAAGAATGCTTTTAAATGCAGAGTGTAAATGACACTTGTCCAGAACTTCAGAGCATGACGTTATTTTAAATAAAAGACTCTAAGGGCAAACTTGAAGGAAAGTTCTAGCAAGGACCTCCACCTGTGTAGTGAGGGCCTTATTAGAGACAGAACAGAGAGGCACTGGAGGAACACTCTAGTAAGGCATGCCCGGAGCCACCTGCAGCAACAGAGGTACTGCTCTGGAGTCACTGGGAATGAAGCTTCCCTGGATCACGCAGAGAGAGAATGTGGAAGAAGTTCCTATACTTGAGGAGATTTACCAGCGCAGACCTGAAAAAGGTAGAAGGCAGGGTCCCTCGGTAGAAGATACATCTTCAGTGGGAAAGCCTCAGGAAACTGTAAAGTCACCTCTTGCCAAGGGCAGATGTTTGCAGAAAGATTTCCTACAAGTAGCCACATGGGTAATCTTGCAGTTCCCTTCTGTGGGTGGAAAATCTAAGGCACACAAGTAGACAGAAAAGCACAGATATTTAAACATGGGTGACTAATGATTCAGAGGCTCGCTAACATGGTCACGCTAACTTCTAGTTCATAAAGCAAGCAATGTAGACTCAAGTTACTGGATAAACGTAGCAAGGAGGGGAAGTAGAATGTGTAAAGGGTGTTGTGTGCTATTTATATTATGGTTGATGATATTAATTTTAATGATGGTTAATGATATCAGTTTTAAATAAATAATACTCAATTTAAAATTAATTTTGAATAATTTAATTTTAAGGTTAATTTAAATATAATTTTTGAATTTTAACATCTTTAAGTGATTTTAAATTAGTATTAAAATTAAATTTCAAATGATATTAATTTTAAAATTAATTATGCACGTTAAAATATCCACAATAAGCATTTAAAATATAACTTCACTTAAAAAAACAAAACATAAGGAAAAAAAGCATACAATAAAATTTCATACAATCCCAACGATGAAAGGAGGTGAAGGGGAGAAAAGCCTGAGATAGGAATGAAGCTGCAGAGCTGCGGGTTCCGCATAGACAAGTCTTTCACAGCAGAGGAAGACTCCTGCAAGCTCATCTCACACAGGGATCAACAGCAACTTTAGAGCTCTGGCTGCAAAAAGTGGTGATTGCCCTCTGAGAGAGAGACTCCCCGGCCACTTGGACCCCTGATGAAGACCTTTGCTCTGGCCTCACTTGGCTTGGCAGATTTTCTGAACACCTACACACCACTTTCCCCTTTCCTACGTGTTTTCTTGTTTTTCTTTTATACTTCCTTTCTTCTCCTCCTGTCTGTGGCAATAAAGTATGGCAGGTCTAGATTTTCAGGCCTGAAGATTCCTGGAAGATGGGCGTATCCTAACTGTTCATGTCCATCTTGGATAAGAAGTGTGAACTTGCTCTATGCACATGAAAGATAACCTCAGGCATGAACGTCGAAGACCTGAGAGATGAAGGAACTGGAATTCACTATTACCCAGGCTTCCTGTGAGGGGAGAAGCCTTAGAAGGACTCAGTCCTGTTCTGGCAGAAGAGTTCTGGTGTGGGTGGGTGACAGAGGTGTGGCTGCTTCCATCAAGACGCTTCAGCGTAAATAAAAGAGCAGAGACTCAGTATCTGAGAGTTCGCATAGCAAGAAACCTTGGCTGGTGTAAAATAAGGTGAGATTTTTCTTTTTTTCAGTTCTGATTCTGGTCTTTGTTTCTACATAAAAATGAAAAACTTTGTTTGAAAGAACACCCTCAGGTCTTCCTGGTAGGAAGCCCTTGTGGGTTTGCATCCAAAGGCGGAGAAATGTCTTTTTGAAATCGTCAAATGTGGCTGTTTCAGCAACAGGACAGGAAGTCAGAGCTCTGGGTCCGAGTTAAGCGTTTGAGCAGTCCTGAGGCCAGGAGGCCTCCGGCAGCACCAGCTTAGAATCTAATTTTTGGTTGCCATCCCCCCTAACTAGACCCAGATGCTAACTACAGTGTAAATGTTTATAAGGGATGTTCTGAGAAATTCAAGAATCCCTGCGCTCTTTAAGAAGCATCTTTCCAAGGGACACAATCAAGACTTTAATTTGTGTGTGCATGAAAACAACTCACCAAAGATTTCTTTTTTTACTTTTTTCTTAGACTTCAGTTCACAATAAACAAGGATTTCTTATACATAACTTGCCTTTTGGGCATAAAAAGAAGTGGGCATAAGATTGCATTGACAACTCCAGAGAAGAAATTCAGATTTACCTTTCTCAAGGTTGGAGATAGTAGCTCGGTGGCAGTGGCACACACTTTTAATCCCAGCACTCAGGAGGCAGAGGCAGGCAGATATCTGTGAGCTCGAGGCCAGCTTGGTCTACAGAGTGAGTTCCAGGACAGCCAGAGTTACAGCAGAGAAATTCTGTCTCAAAACAAACAAACAAACAAACAAGCAAAAACAAAGATCGGAGATGGTCACATGAGGCGTACACCTGAAAATTTTCTCCATTTACATTTCAAATTTCTCTGTGGACTCCCTGCTATTCCTACAGATCAGAGGGGACCGCAGACCCCTACAGCCTCTGGTGGTGGGACAGGAGAGCATCCATTAAAGGAATCTGTACGATTAGGCCGGCACTGTTCAACCACAATCAAAGGCAGCGAGTGTTATCCTGTCACCTTCAGGAACATGACAGGTAAAAGTGTGATTCTGGGGGAAATGAAATTTTAAATTAAAATGTCAGCAGTAGAGATGTAACAAATTTTATGTCGTTTAGAGTAAATGAGAAAAGGATTCTGTTGGCATGTAACTCTGGGGAAGGGGAGGGATACAGAGAGAGAGAGGCAGAGAGATGGAGAAAGGGAGAGGTAGATAGATAATAGCTGATAGACAGAGAGATCATATCTGTTTCCAAGTACATTTGAAATGAGTGTGATTACCTGCGTGCCCTTCATTCTACTACTGTGCCCTTTAAACGTATCCTTGGAGGCCATTTGTCTTAAAGGGGAAGTTAGCTTACAGTGGTGACGCTTTGTACATATTAGGGAGTATGTACGGCGACGAGGTGAGGTTTATTGTGACATAATTCTAGGGCCAAGAAAGACGGACATCTTCTGTCTGCGCCTCAGCAGTTAGTCACGAACAGCATCTCACACAGAATCTTGCTACGTTCTACAGCCTGGAATAAGGATGAAGGACACCAGAGAGAAGGGTGAGCTGGTAGGGCGGCTTTCATTATGAATACGATTGGTGCATCACATTGTACGTTATGGACACTCGCCACCCATTTTCACATTTAACGCAGTCATCTCTTAGAGAATTTAACAGAGTGTGTTACTGGCAATTCTGCTAGTCCGAGGTTCTTGTATCTTATATAACAATATCACTAAAAAGTACGGGTAGGTTCACAAGAAAGGCCAGTCCATAAAGTTTTTGCCTTGTAGGTGAAAGAGCCAGAATCCAGTTCCCAAAACCCACACAGAAGAGGCAGGCGGGGTGCTGTGTGCTCATCATATCAGCGCTGGGTAGGCTACGCCAGCCCAATCCCTGCAGACCTCAGGACAGTCAGTCTAACCAAATGACAAAGTCCAGGCCACTGAGAGTCACAGAGACAGGTAGGTGGCACCCGAGGGCAACGCTGAAGGTGACCTCTGACATCTATGTACACTTGCCAATGCATGCATGCTTGCACACGCATGAACACTTACACATACATAAGATAGGGGACCCAGACCCACTGTAACAGCAGAAATAAGACTGTGATAGTTGCCAACAATAACAACAACAAAAATTGACCAAGTCAATAAAGAGAAACCCAAAAACAGCTGTCTGACCCGAGAGTCAAGAATTGAAATTTTTCAAAATATGGTGCCTGACAGGGAGGGTTGGCAACATGAGTCTTTTTATATCTTAAAATGTATAGCTAGTAGGAGAAGATTGTGTTACTATGTTGTTTAGCTTTTATTTCATTCTTATGCTATATAAATAAAACCCACTCAGTGGTTTTTGACCTTGACTGGTCTGAGTCACACATTGTAATCAGCAGTCAGCTGTCCTCTGCCTGCCTCTTACCAAAGGCTGAAACTGATACATAGACTTTAGCTTTAATAACAAAAGTTCTCCCTTCCTTTTCCTCACTCCAAACCCTCTCATAGGCCTCCCTGCTTCCCTTCAATTTTGTGACCTCAATTGTTTACCGTATGCATATATGTATTTGTATATACATGTATATCCCAAAATATGACCTGTTGAGTCCATAAACTGTTACTTGTATATATGTTTTCAGGTCTGACATAAATGCCCCCTTCTTGAGGACTAGCTTTCATAGTTCCAGAAGCTACCACGCAAGCTTCCAAAGGAGAGAGGCAAACAACAGCCCTACCCGACTCTGATGCCTATGAGCCACGTCAAAAACCAGCCTGGCGTAAAAACCCGACGTGTGTTGTAGTGGCACACATACCTTGGTAGTAACCAACAGCTCTCTAATAGAACTTAAGACCTGCTCAACAAGAAGGAGACCATGCTTGTATTAGAAACCTAACTAACTAACTGTTCAGTGCTAGTGAAGTCACAGGTATTGGAGGAAAATCTACAACCACTGATTTACTAAACCAGCACAATCCCTAGCAACAGTGTGTGACTGTGCCCTTCTAAGCACAGACCAACGTAGTCTCCACTCCTCCTCCAGGAAACTTTTCTTTGCAGCAAATAGAGATCACTACAGAAAACCACAACCAATCAGTGTTCAGAGGTGTGGATCCCAGTCCCAGTGGATACATCTTCAAAACACTCCCACAGCTAAAGGCTAAGGGAGTTGCCAGGTGGCAGTGGTGCACATGTTTAATCCCAGCACTTGGGAGGTGAAGGCAGGCGGATCTCTGTAAGTGGGAGGCCAACCTGGTCTACAGAGTGAGTTCCAGGACAGGCAGAGTTACAGCAGAGAAACCCTGTCTCAGAAAAAAAACAAACAAAAATAACAAACAAACAAAACAAAGGCTAAGGAAGCACTGCAGAAGAGGGAATGGAAAGACTGTGAAACCCATAGGACCAGAGACTATGCTGCAAGATTGCATCCCAAGTACTATCAGAAGCTACATCTATAAGATCTCACTGATATGACAGCCCAAACATGAGCTCAACACGGAGGCTATCAACGAAATGACAAAATGCACAGGTATAG
The DNA here is from genome assembly GCA_026225945.1 of Cricetomys ansorgei. Classification (NCBI taxonomy): domain Eukaryota; kingdom Metazoa; phylum Chordata; class Mammalia; order Rodentia; family Nesomyidae; genus Cricetomys; species Cricetomys ansorgei. The sequence continues at coordinate 156,743 of JAMJFZ010003960.1, forward strand.
AGGAATATTTAATTTTTTTAATCCAGCAAAATGGCTGCTCTGGGAAAGGATCACATTCAAGCCCTGTGTGATCCAATTAGAATGCAGAAAGAATGTTAGTCTGTTTGTGCTAATGCTAGGTGAAAGGGATTCCTGTTGTCAAGGCAATGTAGCACATTGTAATCCCAACCCAGAAGACAACAGTAGCACATGCCTTTAATATCCAAGACAGAAGCAAGTAGAAGCAGAGAAGGAGGTAGAGACAAGAAGCAGAGCTCAAAAGGAGCCAGTGTCAGACAGGAAGTGACATCTGAGATGAATCAGAATGAAGAGCAGGTGAAGTGATGAATCAGAGAGTTAGCAGAATAAGTCAGAGTGAGGATATGCACAACTCTTGTGATATAAAAGCAGGCTCTCAGCTCAGAGAGGCAGACAGTCAGAGAATCAGTCACACAAGATACAGAGGCAGTTCATCAGGAGTCAATGAGTATAGGAGAAAGAGTCAGCTAACATTGAGAGTCAATTTGAAGCCTAGCAGAGCAGTTCAGTCAGAGAGGTTGTGGGAATCAGCCAGAGTCAGCCAGAGTCAGAAGACTTCAGTCAGAAACAGTCAGCCAGCTCAGAAGATCAATTTGAACAAGTAGCTTGGAGAAGAGTTCACAGTGAGTGAGTTGAATCAGCCAAGCAGAAGAGTCAGTTGAGTTCAGTACAGCTCTAGGTTCAGAAGGAGCTAGTCAGAGTGAGCCAGTCAGCAGTGAGTCCCCAAGGTTGAAATGTTCTAGATTTAGGCTTGAAGATTAGACTGTATGGAGGCTAAAACCCTCTAAGGACCAGGGATTCAATTAGGAAGGAATGGCTACACACAGGGAAAGTTCACGAGGCATTAACCCTATATGAAGAACTACAGGCAACTCAGTAAACCTGGGAGCAGGAGGGGTGGCCTTCCCCGGGGAAAAGCACACCGATTGGTTGTGCAATGATTCACCAATTTTTACAAATCAAATTTAATTGAGAGCCAATAGTTTCTTACACAGAACATGGAATTTTTCAAGTCTGAGTTTTCTCTTGGCTTAACCATAACCAACTTTCAACAGCGATAACTTGCGATCTGCCCAGTTTAACACCTGTGATAACCGATGTGACCCACCACACGCACACCCCAGGTTAGCTGGCCGAGCGCCTTCGCACCAGAGGCTAAACAGCGCAGGATACATTTTAAATAAAGGCATACTAGTTTCCAGGGAAAGAATGTTGTCGACTTCCTCTGCTTAAGTTACTTCCACAGTTTATAAATAAAAAATAAAAGCATAAGTAAATGAGTGTTCAGATTTTATTTCTTCTGTTGAGGACTATAAAATTGGGATATCCATAGGAAAACTAGATACGTAATTGAGGTTCTAAAACCTGTTCAATATGTTCTGATTTTCTACAAAACCACAAACTGCAGAAAATAAAGCTAAACACTCAGCTACGAAGCCTAATGTGGATGTTGGTGGAGAGCAGGACAGCTCACAGAAACACCGGCTGCTTCCCCAGACCCTTGTTACCGTTCTCCAGTGTGCCGCCTGGGTGTGTCAGGAGAAAACACCCTCACCCCGCTGCCCTCTGCCTGTGCAGCCTGCATGCTAATGAGCACTGTCAGCTCAAAGAAAAGAGAAGGCAGAGCCACAGAAACAGGAGGACAGAAAGTGGACTACCCGGGTAACATGCCTCCTGGCAAAGCAATCCGGCTGCCCTTCTGAAATACCAAGGCAGAATACATCAATCAAATACATGTGTGCTAGTTCCCAAGTGATCAAAGTTTGTCAGTGTGATGCTTGAGCCTGTAAGGAAAAAACGGTACCGACAGCACCCTTTCAATTAAAAACAGGAAGGAATGCTAACGGGCTGTGCCCAGAGCTCCAGCGGTGGACCATGGCCTGAGCAGCGTGCCTGTGTCCCTTTCCGTCCATAGAAATCTCTTTTGGATCCTAGGAATTTTTTTTTGATTGCTTGTAAAACTTGGAGACCAATCACTGCAGCATGTGGGGAGAAAAAAGGGTCAGTGTTTTAAGAACACGCTGGGCTACCTGTGTAAAATGTGGGGTTCGTAATGGCTTACCAAGTCATGAGCTTGGAATCCCATCATTGATTACTGGGTTTTGAAGGAAATCTACTCAGGAGCTAGTCCTATCTAGCCATCCCAAAACTGACTGTGAGAATTTGGCTTCATTCACGAGAGTGGGGATTTCTTAACTGATACACCTCAGGCTATGGTGCTAGGTCTGGTCAGATGCAGCGTGGGATGAGGGTGCTAGCCTTCTTGTGTTCTCATGCACAAATGATAGAGTGTCTATCATTAGGCTGTACTGCCGTGACTTCTATCATTTTCTTGAGGTTAAGATGTAAGACAGTCCCGTGCAGTCCTTGGGAGCCTCTCCATGGATACAGTCATCCGAATTGTCCATCCTGCAATCATGTCCACCACCCTTAGCCTTGTGTACCCAACAGGAAGAGGCTCCACTTCGGTGGACACCAGGCTAGACCCAGTGAGGGACACAACAGGAAGCGTGACTTTGCTACTCTATAACAGAAAATACCATGAAATGATTCTATAAGCCAAAAGGGCAGGTGCTTCTTGAGAGCCAATCTGGAGAGGCGAATCATAAAAACTGCAACCAACTTCATTCAATCCCAGGCAAAGCTTATGCCAAAAATTAGTGTCTAAACTCTTGTAAAATACCTGAACAAAAGCAAATAATCTAGAACCTTCATTTAAAGATGGAGAAGACTTGGCATGTCGGTTTCTTCTCTTGCTGTTGTGATAAAACACCCTGACAAAGCAACTCAGGCAGGACAAGGTTCAAAGGAACAGTGTCTTATGTCAGAGAAGTCGTGGCAGCGGGAGCTTGATGCAGATGCTCACATTGCGTTTCCAGTCAGGAAGCAAAGAGCTATGAATGCTGATATTCAGCTAGCTGCCTCTCTTCCAGTCCCAGACACAGGCCCAGAGGATGGTGCTGCCCACAGCTAAGGTGGGGCTTCACATCCCAGTTACTGTAAATCACTCAGCCCTTTCCAGGATGCAAAGGGCTGACCTCCTCGGTGGATCTAGATCAGCGGTTCTCAACCTCCCTAGTGCTGTGACCTTTTAATACTGTTCCTCATGTTGTGGTGACTCACAATCATAAAATTACCTTTGTTGCTACTTCATAACTGTAATTTAACTACTTTTGTGAACTGTACTGTACATATCTGAACTGCAGATGGTCTTAGGTGACCTGTGAAAGGGTCATTTGACCACCTCGATGGGGTCACGGCCCACGCTCAAGCAAGGAGACAAGATATTTCCCTTCTTTCTTCCCTATACCCCATTCATTGACAGACACATTATCTTTAACTATATCGCTCAGTCATTACATCTGCTTGCATATTCCGTGCCTCGGTAAGATCTAGAGAATGTATGTCTGTGCCAAAAATAGTGGGCAAGAAAAGGGAGCAGTAACAAGTACGGCTTGTAGGAAGTCACAGCATCCCTAATAATATTTGACTTCGTCCTTAAGTTAGGCTGGAAATTCACATCAGGTCTGCTCCTGGGGTGCTGACCCCTCTTGTCTTCTGTGAGAAGAGGGGTGAGCTCACCTCTCAGGATCAGATGCGGGGACAACTCAGGCTTCCCCTATACACAAGACTGACTCAAACTTGTCAAAACTTTAAGTGGCTTTTAAAATATTATTAGCAACTTCTTAGGGCTACAGCCACAGATGGAGAGTGATTCTGTAAGACTGTTTGGGTCTATTTGTTTGTGACACTCTTTCATCCATTAATAAATATTGAATGAGTCCTATTTCTTGTCCATGAGAAAACTCTGTGATATGAAAGTCAGTAAGAGACGCCCTGTGTTCAAATCCTGCAGACTTGCCACTGCACAGTAAATACGAGGCACAGAAAAATATCCTGAGGTTGTCTGGAAGGGTCATCTGAAGCTAAAAGAAGGGTCCAGCCCATTTCCTCTTCCATGGTCCCACAGTAGGTTTTAAAATGAAGTCCCAGTTGCTAGCAAATTATGCTTTGGAATGTGGCTACTGTACTACTGATGTGGGTCATAAACTGATTTCTAGCATTTGTGTGTGTTACTCAATGACAAAATCACACAAGTGAATTCAGGCTCTTTTATTTAAAACTCCTTTCAATCAGCTGGGTGTGGTTGCCTTTAATCCCAACACTTGGAAGGCAGGGGCAGGCAATTCTCTGTGTTCGAGGCCAGCCTGGTCTACAGAGCAAGTTCCAAGACATACAGGGCTATACCAAGAAACCCTGTCTCAAAAAACCCAAAAATAAATAAGTAATTGAAATAAAAATTTAAAAAATCTTTTGAATCTGTCTATCCTATAAAAGTGAAATATTTAAATTCTCCAAATACCTTTAGCATTTGAGGTTTGTTTTTTCAAATATGAATTTTGGAATGTCCTTATTAGTTCATATGGATTCTCTTGTCAGCTGATGAGTGCTCTGGGAGAAACAGGAAATCTTCATGCTGTTAGTCTCTCTCTCTCTCCCTCTGTCTCTCTCTCTCCCCCTCTGTCTGTGTCTCTCTCCCTCTGTCTCTCTCTCTCTCTCCATCTGTCTGCCTCTCTCTCTCTTTCTTTGTCTGTTGCTCTCTCTCTTCCTCTATCTCTTTCTTTCTCTCTCCCTCTGTCTGTCTGTCTCTCTCTCCCTCTGTCTGTCTGTCTGTTTCTCCCTCTGCCTGTCTTTCTCCCTGCATCTGTTAGTCTGTCTCTCTCTTCCTCTGTCTGTTTCTCTCTCCCTGTATCTGTCTGTCTGTCTCTCCTTTTGTCTGTCTCCCTCTCCCTCTGTCTGTCTCTGTATGTATGTCTGATTCCTCTCTCTCTCTCTCTCCCTCTCCCTCTCTCCTTGCTCTGGACACGTGCTCTCCACAGCAGGGTCTTGGCATACACTGCTGTCACCTGTCCCAAATGCTCCATCGTTTTTCTGATACTGGGAAAGTTCCTACTCACTGTTCAGAACCTCACGCATTGCTCTGTTCTTTGCTCAAACAGCTGTAAAGGCTGTCTGCTAGAGCCTAACCCACTGCAGTGAGACATGGTCTACCATTGTCTGTCTAACCTAACTGGGCCATGAGGCTTCAAAGTCACGGTGAATTCTTCATTTCTGTATTCACTGCGGTTTGGGCTGAGTCAAGTGGAAAATGTCAGGGATTTTCTGAACTTCAGAGAACCATTGTAGGTATGTCCCAGCAGCAGGAGACTCAAAAAACATCAGAAGTCTTCACAATAGAACTGTACATATATTCCAACCTGACCTTGGAAAAATACCTAGGGAAGAAAGCTGCCGTAATTGAACAAGTTGCTCCCTGGTGAGTTTAGATCACAATGGTGTTATCTAAACGGGAGACGGAAGAATAATCAAGAACAGAGACAAGGTGGGACTCCAGAAGAAGGAGATTCATGCTGGGGCACCAGACAAGCCATTTCTCCATGAGAAAGCACTACAGGAAGTAACCTCGTAATGTCCACCAGGGCATTTGTCGCTACCCAAGGAGGAGCACTGAATCGAGATGCATCAGTCAGATAGGGAGAGCCTCCTTCTCTGCATGGCTGTTGGCGGTAGGAAATTCAGTAGGGTCTTCAGTACAGGTAGACTCCAGCTGGCATGGAGAAAGACGTCAGCACTGGGCAGTCAAGCTACTGACAGCAGAGCGGGTGGCTAGGTTTAAGTCAGAATGCCACCATCTGGGATCACAAGAGAAGGGAGCATGTTAGCCCTAATCGGTTGCCTATGGACGTGTCTACGAGGAATTGCCTTGATTGCCTTCATTGGTGGGAAGGCTCATACGAGTGGCACCATTTCATCAGCTGGGCCCTGAATTTTATGGTTGGAGAAAGTCAGCTGAGCGTCAGGCAAGCCAACAAGGATGTAGCATTCTCTTTGTTCTGACCATAGGGGGGACATGACCAGGTGCTCCTGTTCCTGCATTAACCTCTCTGAAGTGATGGATCCTCGGAATCCAGATAAACTCGTTTCTCCCGAAGCTGCTTTGGCCAGGATCTTATCACAGAACATCAGTGAATCGAGCACATAAGGCCCCAGCACAAGGCACGGGTGGGATCCCCTCTCCAGCCTGGCGTGAGAGCACGGCCAGAGTCCCGGGACTTCAGTCATTAAGCTGGAAACTTAAGAGGGATGTAATGAGGACAGGTAATTATGAGCTGGTTTCAGATACATAGAAATGGAAGACAGAGGGAAAATGGCCTCTGAAACTAAAAGACAGCAAGCTCAAGCAGGGTGATTCTGCCACTGAAGGAACAGGATGATTCTGCCACTGAGGGAATTGGCATTGTAGCTAAGGTCTGTAGTAGAGGGAGTTATTAGATAAAATGAGATTGGAGCATCATTAACTTAGCATGGCTGCCATGATCTCTTCAACCCCAACCCTCATCAATAAGAGAAACAAGTGTCAGTGTATTGTCTGAAGTAAACTATGTGGTCAGCAGTCTCCACTTTTAAAAGTCTTGATGCACACCTAGTAAGTCTAACTGTGTTCTCTGCCTGACCCTGATGCACACCTAGTAGGTCCAACTGTGTTCTCACCCTGATCCTCAAGATGAAAAAGAGCCTGAAACTGGAGATCAAAAGGGAGAATTCAAAGTAACTTCAAACTAGAAATATACTCACAGGGTTATTTCTATCCAGGAAAGGGGGGGTGAGTTATAGTACTGTGATTTGAACATAGATAAGGGTTAAACCAACGCTAATGTGAAGTTAGTGCCAGTTCCAACAACTGGAGAAAACAGCCCGAGTAACACACCACCACTGTATATTTGCATAAAAAGCTTTACTATTTCAATGAACACCAACACCTTTCCTAGCCCAGCACTTTTCCCCTTCAATTGTCTAGTGAATCTTAAGATCAAAATATTTTAATCAATTTATTCTTATTTGAAAAACGCGGGCAGAATTTTTTCTGCCTTATCCATGGTTTCCTTCTCTCACTTCTGTTCTCAGAGATTCCCCATTACTTTGTGGCAACAAAGACATTACCCTGCCTTGTTTACTGGCTTGAGCCCAGTGGACTTCCTTTCTATGCATGGTTTAAGGTAAAGACTCAAGTTTGTTCATGGTATATTAACTCTGAAGGATCTCGCCCCACATTCAGAGGGTAGCTCTCTCACAGGCGAGTGTTCCCAAACACAGTGGTCTGCTTCACGTGTCCATCTGTCTAACTATAACTTTGATCAGTCCGTAATCACCATCAATATAAAATACGTCTTCAGGAGTTAGCAGGATGGCTAAGTAGATAGGGATGCTTTCCAAATGACAATCCTAGTGGCCTGAGTTCAGTCCTCAGAACCCGCGGCTGAAAGAGAGGACCAACCCCCAAGAGTTGTCCTTAGCCCTCCAGATGTGCTGTGGAATGTGTGCCTACACTCACATACATGCTGAACATACGCACTAATAAATGAAAATAAAAATCTTACAGTAAGTCTCAGATATAGCATGCCAAGCCTTTCACCTGCTCCCTTCTTAACCTTGTGTGACTGCTCATGAAAGCTAGGTTAGTCAAGCTCAGGGACACTCAGGTTAACCACGTAGTGTTCTTACTTGAATATACTAGCATTCATATCTTTCACACTATGCTTGCTCACATACAGTATAATATTCTTGGGTTTGTTTACAATATCTTTCTCACAGGATCGTGTCTTTTCTTCATAACCTGCCTTGGCAGTTAAATTTTTTGGCAACTATTTGCTAGGTGTGCTAGACCAGAGAATTCCTTCCTATTTTTTCTTTTGGCTGCTATAAACACCACTTCTTATAAAAACTTAATCTAAAACACTTTTGACTGTTGAGTAGGCACGTGAACCAGCAATACTGCCGACTTCCTCACTGGCTGAAAGCAGCCACGTTTGTCCGCATGCACAGGGACGCGCCTTTAGCTCCTTCATACACTTCTACATGCTTGATGGACATTCTCACTCTGGCTGTGTGCACCTCACGCGTGCACCGTTCCGCATTCCGCTGAAGGGGATGCACAGCAGCGACCGTCACTGCACATCGGAGAGTGACACATCAACCCCAGTCCAGTGTACCAGAGCCTAAGATTAAATGCCTGCTTCCCACAGCCATCCCTTTATAGGTAACATAAAAAAAAACAAATAAAAGTATTTATTAGCAAGTGTTTTAAAAGCAAATATGATTTTTAAAAAGTGATAACTAGTGGTTTCTGAGATTTACCAAGGACTCATGATTAACACCCAAGATCTGACCTCCGCATATCTGACTCATTCTTATTGTCTCGGTGACACCACACCGAGAGGGATGAGACTTATCTGGGTGTGTGCTCTTGAGAGGTCTTCCAGACCCCAGGACACTCACTCATCGCAATGAGATGTCTGATGCTGTCCTTCCACTCCCCACCGCCAGTTTCTCTGTGCATCTGGAGTAACAAAGCCGTATGACAGGATTTTCTGAGGTCTGCTGAATTCATGACAAGAGAAGCCAAACACAGAGTGAACAGTCTTTATTATAATCTAGAGATCGGAACAGAGAACACCCTCCCCACAGCTTATGTGTTGAAGGCTTGTCCCCAGCAGATGGAGCTACGGGAGGGCGTTGGGTAGCAAGGGCATTAATGGGTTTGTGCTGAATGAGATTCTAGGAGGGGGAGCTTAGTTGGAGAAAGTGGCTCTTTTCTGATGGCTCTATTTTGTTCATTCATATCCGTATTCTCTATGTACCTATCGATCTATCATCTGTCTGTCTGTCTGTCTATATCTCTTGTCAGGCAGGAGGTGAGCAGCCTCCTCTGCTACATTCATAACATTTTGATGCTTCCCTTGCTTAGGACCCAAAGCAATAAAGCCAAGGAGCCTTTGTACCCGTGAGGCAAACGACACTTCCAGGAGATTTTCAGGTATTGTTCTCACAGTGGTGGGAAGCTATATCCTATGAGTAATCACCTCTCTTGTCGGCAAGACTCATGAACAAGCAGAGCCCATACCCATGGCAGTGGAAGTGAACATCCTTACAGGTCTTTCAGCAACAGCTGCAGTCCCTGCTTCCACTTGGGGCAGACTCAGTCTTCCCTTAAAGACCGTTCATCACACACACACTACATCTGCTGTGGCAACATCAGCACTCACAGCGCATCTTCTCCCAGCTGACACTAACCTGAACTGTCACCTCCTTTATTTCGAATGGGCTTTTGAAGGTGTCAAAGTGGCTTCCTTCCCTGAATGTTCCAGGAGGAAGGGATGGGCAAACAAGCTACAGGATGAGAAACAGCTGAGGGACTTGCTGCTTTTCAGATTCTGTTTTCTCTCTTCTTAGCAAAGAATACATTGCATTTCCAAGAAGTTTTCAAAGTCTAGCAGTGTGACTAGCTGGTAACCAAGTGGACCGACCAACCCTGCCAAATGCCATGGAAAGGGGGCCCTGAGCGCCTTCCGAACACCCCTGGGGTCAGACAGCCTTGGGATTCCTCTGCAATAGTTAGATTCTGCACTGTGAGATGCTGCACTTGGTCTCCCACGGGCAGCATTTTGTCTGATACAGAGCGCTCTGGAGAGCCATGCCTGCTCCCTCATGGTCTGGACAAAGACCCACCCAGCACCTCGGGGACCACATACAGGGCTGTGGTGAGGGTGAGGGGTTACTTCGGAGGACATGGATGACTCACAGCTGCGGTACAGGACACCCCACCTCGGTGTGGTGTCTACTCCCAAAGCTGCAGCTGTAGCGCTCTCTGCAAAGCTTCCAGGCAGCCAGACAAGTCCGGGTGTCCACTCGGCCTCTCGGCGGGCTACTTTCTCCTCCCGCGGAAGGTGGCTGCTTCTGCCGCCTTTCCAGGAGCTTGTTACCCTGTAAGTCTCAGCTCTCTCAAGTGTGCGAACGTTACCTCCTAAACCCCCACCTTTGTCCTGGAGGGAATGTTTAGACACAGAAGGAATGGCTCTGCAGCGGGGCAAGTTCCGAGCTGCAGCGCAGTGTCTGCGGTCCGCACTGCATTTCCCATCATCCTCCGCGCTGCCAACCATTTCTCCACGAGCAACCGACAGACCACCGTGCAAGGAGTAGCACTCTCGGAGTGCACCCAACCTGCTTGCGCTGTACGTGGACTCTCGTGCGCATACTCAGAAAGGCATGCCTCTCTGATGTGTCAGCGCTCACACCCACTCTTGTTGTATTTTGCAGTCTTGTTTTAGCTGTTCTATCAGGATAGCTGTTCTGACTCAGCCACATCAGCTCTGACCCTTCCCCAGCACCGGACGGCACGGCCCTGTCCTCCCTTCTGCGGTGACAGGTTGCTCAGTGTTGAACGCATCTCTGTTAGAGGTGTTTTAACTGTTAGTTAAAAGATGAAAGGTAGTCCGGTTTTCCTTCATATCATATGACATCCTGCGGAGACTTAATACCACTAAAATTTCTGAAAATAAAAACAGAAAAATAATGTACTTCAGAACATTTCATCAGTATCCGCTCCTTCATCCTGTGAAGAGAAAAGAAGTTTGAAAGTATTGTAAGCCCACAAAAGCAATCATCAGTAGCTATAACTTTAAAAGTCCACTCACTGGATGGATCTGGGAGCCAGGGAAGAACAGGTGTTGGAGTTGCCTTTGAAAGGAGCTGCCTAGCTTGAAGCAGACCCTGAAAAGACTTTCTCTAAACTTCTGATAGCATTCCTCAACGCTCTTACAACTGTCTTTTATGTTAAATTTATTTATATATTAGATTCATCCCCAAAGACCTTATTTATTCAACCATGGAGGAAAAGCTTCTTTTGGGTATTGAATCCATAGGGGTTCCTGCAATTATGACTAACAATTTGTGTGTATTATATACTGCAGAAGTTAAAGAAAAAACAAATGTTTTACCTTCAAGAATCTTATGGCTGACTGCAGAAGGGCGTTGTGTCTGTGAGTGGGGTCAGGCAACATGTGAGTTTTCTTTCTTAGTATTTTTAATTTGCCTGGTCAAATTACTGGACAGTTAGCTAGCTTTTGCCTAATCTGCATATTGATCAGAGTATGGCTTTGTCCCTTGACGTTTCATTTGCTGGGATCTTGATCCCAGTGAGGCTGTATTGAGAAATGGTGGGACTTGTAAGAGGTACATGGGTCATGAGTGCTCTACCCTCAGGAAGGAATTAATCTAGCTTTCCTGAGAACGGGTTAGTTGTCATAATCCCAGATGGTACGGTCAAGTCTTGCACCTACCCATCACTTTCTGACCAAGCCGCCTTCATTCCCCATGATCCCACGTCTGGATTTTGTGCTGTGACATCCGCACTGAAAACCAAGAACTAAATCACTGCCATGTTCTCTGGATTTCCAAATCTGTAGGCTCAGTAAATGCTTGCCTTTGTAAATCATCTAGTCTCCATTCTCCTATTAGAGACTTTTGAAAGGTATGTTAAGAACACTGTTGAAAAGGGACTCAGAAGTTGGAGGTGACACCACACACAGGCTGCGTGCTACATAATGCCCCACGTCGACGGAAATGGGCTCATCTCATCTCTCTACACCCCAAGATGACAATACACTGTGTGTCAGTCAGTGGCACGGAAGCTTCTGACAACTGGAGACTCACAATGACACGTTGAATACAGCTCTCTCACCACCCCATTTCACAGAGGAGAATATCAAGGCTGAGAAACTATGCATCCAGCTCAAGTTCCCACACATCACACAGTGGGCCCTTAAAGCCAATCGGTCTACCCTCAGATGCTGCTGCTGACCTCATGCATGCAACCTTGCATAGATTCAAAACCAGTGATTTGTACACGGACGTTCTCCCCAGTAGTCTAATGTCTAGTTTACAATAAACATTGTGAGTACCTTTTTTTTTAATTTACTGTGAAGTTGAAAGCAATAGTGAGTGTTATTTTAGCTACTCTGTGGGGCTGTGCTCCCTACACACAGTGATGGACTAAGACGTTATCTCAGACGCACTGCAGGCTGTGCTGTGCTCACTGCACACAGAGTCATGGACTAAGACGTTATCTCAGACGCACTGCAGGCTGTGCTCACTGCACACACAGAGTCATGGACTAAGACGTTATCTCAGACGCACTGCAGGGCTGTGCTGTGCTCACTGCACACAGAGTCATGGACTAAGATGCTATCTCAGACGCACTGCAGGGCTGGAGTGTGCACACAATGACCGCTAAGATGACTTGGTTGATGCAATCAGAAGGATTTAGGATTCAGGGAACTCCCAGCAGGGAGTTCACTAACAATAGCATCAGTCCTTATCCCAGAAAGTGAGTTATCCTAACTCCCACCTCCCTAGCCACCCTTCATCTCCAGTTTTTTAAACTCTTAAGTTGTGACATATTTTCGACCAGTGGTAGCTCAGAACAGCCGACCCAGTTGGCTGGGTTACAGATTCTGGAAGCATTTCATTCCCTCAGCCATAAACGACTCCATGGCATTAGGACGCCTCACTCATGGTGTGGCTGAGGACGACAGCTGTGGGACTCGATGAGAGCATCTCTGTTTCACTCAGATGAACTTAAGCTACAGTGGAGAGTGTCAATCTGAATCCACAATGGATGAGATTCCTGAGTGTGTCTGGACACTTACAGCATCTCAACCAGATTGGGAATGTCCACTTACCACCTAAAGCCCCTCAGCCCCTCTGCGCCCTCCATGGTCCTTCTCAGACTTCTACGGTCTGCCTCTGGGGACTGACGCTCTGTCTGCTCTCTGCCTCTGGGGACCGAAGCTCTGCTGTCTGACAAGACTTTTAACATTGCTCTGAAAGGCTTATCACTAGAACTGAAGAGTGAATGGCAATTTGTATGTGTGCAATCAATAGTATTTGAATATTTACTGAATGTGGGTCTCAGAACAGCTCTGGATTTAGTTAGTCCTTTTAATGCAACCACTCAATAGGCATGCTGTAGTTCTACCCTTCCTAAGTACATTTCAAATATTCTGTGTATAACTCGCAGGGAGGTATAGCTCTCACCCCTCACCAAAAATGAAAGCTTCTTTTTAGCAGCAGAATATTACTACAGAGTTCTAAAATTGTCCAAAATGCAGAGAGTAAATGGCTCTCAGGTGCCCATCCCCAATCTAAAACACAAACCCTACACCCAAGGCACAGGGATGTTGGAAAATGGGGCAGAAAGCCTGTAAGAGACAGAAAACCCTCTAGACACGGCAGGGATTCCACACATAGGAAATTCCAGCATTGCGGTTGCATAAACAAGATCTGTGTAATGACCACATGAATGCGAAGATTTCACAAGGCCCTCCTCTAGATGAAGACCTACAGTCAGTCAGAGACTATGAGAAGGAGAATCAGTTTATCCACGGACAAGCTCCCTGATAGGTTATCCATTCCCAGTGATCAGTCCTAAACACAGATACATGCAAACAATAGTAAGTGGACTCAGCTGTGTGTGTGTGTGTGTGTGTGTTTCTGTGTTTGTGTGTATGTGTGTGTCTGTGTGTGTGTAATGTGTGTGTCTATGTGTGTCTGTGTGTCTGTGTATGTGTGTGTGTCTGTGTGTGTGTCTGTGTGTGTGTGTGTGTCTGTGTGTGTCTATGTATGTCTGTGTGTCTGTGTATGTGTGTGTGTCTATGTGTGTGTCTGTGTGTGTGTATGTGTATGATGTGTGTCTCTGTGTCTGTGTATGTGTGTGTGTCTCTGTGTGTGTGTATGTAAAACAATAATCATTAAAAAGGAGGTCCTGAATTTGAGAGGGAGTGGGGAGCATGGAAAGAGTTAGAAGGACAAATGGGTAGAAATAAAGATACAACACTAAAATAAAAAATAATAATAAATAACTTTTAATTAAAAAAGACACAACTTTTTAAAAACATTTAAACCATTTATCCTGTGCACCTAGAAAAAAAAAATCTCAGCCTGCTTAATTAATATTACCAATTCTTTAATTATCTCTTGTTCAATGCTGTTTAATTTACATTGACTCCTATTTCCTGAAACTTTGCACGCACCAAATTAATCAGAGCATTTGGGAAGTCACTAGAATCGAGAAGCTGCTTCGGTCTGCTGGCTTCGCCCTGCTGAGGGACTTCTGGGCCCTGATCCCAGTCTTTCCAAGCTTCCCTTTCATGTGCTTTCTTCTCCTGCATCCCACAGTCCACAGTGACATCATTTCCTCTCACTCCTGTTCTCTAATGAGGTCGAGAGCGGCTTGAGTTTGCCTTTCCATCTGGTTTAACCTGGTTTAACAGGCTGTGGCAAGCAGGCTGTGATAAGGTCGATGATGATTAGGCTGAAAACTACCCTCTTCTTCCAAAGCACGATTCTAACAGACAATTCCTCTAGAATATGATCCAGTTTGCTCCACTCTCGTACAGCTTACAAATTTCACCAGATATTCTTATTGGGAAGGACAACTTCTACTTTAAAAAGACCCAAAACTTGGTCTAAGATGAGCATGCGAACAACTATAGCCCCTGAAGTAATAAACCAGTAGAAACCTGTTCCTGTGTGTTCTCACCCACAGAGCCTGAGTCAGTTCTACCTACATCTCTTCACTGGGGCAGAGACGCAGACACAAGGACCCCTGGGCTTAAGGAAGCTCCAACCGAGGCTGGAAACAAGATGCTAAAATAAAAGCCTTAATTGCTAAGTATGAGACCAGCTCCTGTTAATAGTGTGACATGCACCGCTTGGGGAATGTCAGTGATAAAAAAGTATAGTTCTCTGTAAAGGGAGGAAAAATCATGCTTTACGTTCATACGCCTCTCCCCAGATCCTGTACCACCAGCATACCGCTAACTTGTTAGCTCATCCGCTGAGAAGGGTTCTTTGCTCTAGCTGTAGTTGGGATGAGGGGAGCTGACCTTGACTGAGACCTTCATATATACCTGGCATTAACACTAGCCCATGGGAACTGTGAAATCCAAGTAATTAACTCAGATTCCACCTCAGATCTGTAAAATGTTCTATCTGCAGTCACACTGAGAGCCAACACATGACACCTGTGTTTAGGGAGAACTGCAAGGTTTTCAATGTTTCCATCGCGCCGCACCTGTGGAATGTGGCACTGTAACAATAACCCTTGAACTATGTAGCTATTCGTGGTTCATAAAGCCTACTTTGAAATCGCTGTTTGGTGATGACGGCTCCCCTTTGCTGAGCATACATTTAGGGCTGTGCCATAAAACTTCTCAGGTAAAAGTTCAACAGAAAAACAAATATTAATAATATAAATTGCTCACACCTTTTGTGTGCTAAACACTCTTAGCAGACACACAGGTAGAACTAAGCCCACAGCAACCTTCAGGATAAACTTTAAACCCTCCCCATCCACTCGCTGAGAAACAGGCTTCGGGAACTTGTCTGACCCAAGGTCAGAAGATCAGCATGCTGCCTCCAGTTGCTCTGACCCAGGCTCCGACCCAGGATTATCTGAAGAATCTGCTCGCCACCTGGCATCCTGCTCTCTCTCTCTGGGTTAGCCTGCCAAATAACTCATCTACATTACATTGGCTCTTCTGCGGAATCTGGGGAAAACCTTTATGAATATTGATCCATCTAAATGGGATCAATGGTCTTTATCAAATGTATTGCATTTTCAGACTATAGGGACAGCTTAGTTTACATCAGTACAGGGTTTTTTTGGAGTGTTTTAAGTCACAACCACCAAAAAGAAGTTTAGATACTAATTTTCAGTACCTCAGATGACCTTATTTGTAGACAGGGCTGGTAATCTGGGTAACTCAGGCTTTTTGAGATGAACCATCAACCAGTGCTGTTGATGCCACTGGTCAAGGAGCTCCGGAGGAACGGCAGCAATCCCCCCAAGGCCAAGGGACAGGCCTGGGGAACGTCGTCCTCACAGCCTGCACAGGACAGCTGACCAGCTCCTGCACGTGAGGGGCTCAGCTGGAGCAGCGTCCTCAGTGACACACTCTGTCCTCACCCGCCACACACTCCTGTCCTTACCCCCCACGCACTCCTGTCATTAGCCACACACACACACACACACACTCCTGTCCTCACCCCCCACGCACTCCTGTCCTCACCCCCCACGCACTCCTGTCCTTACCCCCCATGCACTCCTGTCATTAGCCACACACACACACACACTCCTGTCCTCACCCCCCACGCACTCCTGTCCTCACCCCCCATGCACTCCTGTCCTTACCCCCCATGCACTCCTGTCATTAGCCACACACACACACACACACACTCCTGTCCTTACCCCCCACGCACTCCTGTCCTCACCCCCCATGCACTCCTGTCATTAGCCACACACACACACACACTCCTGTCCTCACCCCCCACGCACTCCTGTCCTCACCCCCCATGCACTCCTGTCCTTACCCCCCATGCACTCCTGTTATTAGCCACACACACACACACACTCCTGTCCTCACCCCCCACGCACTCCTGTCCTCACCCCCCACATACTCCTGTCCTTATCCCCCATGCACTCCTGTCATTAGCCACACACACACACACACTCACACACACACACATACCACATACTCCTGTTCTTACCCCCCTACACATTCCTGTCCTTACTCCCCCACGCACTCCTGTCCTTACGCCCCCACGCACTCCTGTCGTACCCCCTCACCCTCTCCACAGTGGGGCCGCACCCATGTGTTGCCCATCATCCAGAGCTCCGAGGGACAAACCGACCCCCGTGCCTGCTGTCCAGCCTGTCCACACGGTTCTCCCAGCCAGAGGCCTCACCGAAGACCATTGTCACACTATCTGCGTCAGGAAGCACCTGACCTAAGAGCATTTGTGCCGAAAGATAGAGACTTGGATGTCCTTTCCAGTCACGTGGTTGCGTGACTGCTCAGCTGGTACACATCACAGGCTCCCCAGTGCATTGCTCACCGGTTCCCATGACGTAATCTCCTTTCCATGGTCTCCCTAACGGTGAACACCAAAGCTAGATGGTGTTGAATTTACCACAGCTGACTGTGTGTTCATTACCCTTGGCTACTTCTCGTCCTAAGTGTCTGTGCGAGCTACTTATCACTGTGATGGAGTCCCTTTCCAGAAAGCAATCAAACAAAAACCAGAAATTGTGGTCTTATTCTGGCTCACTGTTTGGGGGTGGCAGAGAAGGCATGGCAGCACTGGCTCACTGTTCGGGGGGACAGTCTGTCACTGCGGGAAGGCCTGCAGGCAGGATTGCTGTGATCTGTGGCAGCAGGAGTGCGAGCAGCCACCTGCTACATGACCCTGATCCAGGAGCAGGGAGCTTGGAGAAATGTGTGAGCCCAGGCTAACCCATTTCCTCCACCCACTCCCAGCTACTGAAGGTTCCACAACTTTCTCAAACAGCGCCGCCACAGCGGGAACGGATTGAACACACAAGCCTGCGGGAGAGTTTATACTCAAATCATAACAATTGCTAAATATGAAAATAAAACTTTGATAACGTGGCAGAATCAGGGAAATCGATCACAGTGCCCATTAGGGTTGCAACAAGCCCGGTGGCTTCTTACTAACACCTGGCCATGGGGTGATAAACATCGCCAGCTCTGGTCATCGGTAAGGGACATGAGACAGAGACGGACCGCAGAATGTGAATAAAGTTGCATATGTCAGAAACAGGGTGAAACAAGAAGTTGTCGTCAGGTTCTCTAGTCTTAACTTGCAATCACTATGGCAACCAAGGCAGGGTAGGACTGACACCATCCAAACCAGAGACCGAAGCATCCTAAGGTGTAGTCTTGTTTCCTGGTGGTAATGAAGCAGGTCTAGAGAAATCTGGGTGGGCAGAGAAAGAAAGGGCAGGTTCTTGTCGATGCTGGCCTGTGTTCCTAAAAGACTCTGAGGAGAAGCAACGGGAAGATCTCTGGACAGGAAAGGACCTTCTCCAAAGGAAAAGGAGAAGACCCACGAACCCTACAAAATACCCAAGCTAACATCCACTGAAAAGACTTCTGGTCTTAGGCGTCTCGCAGCCTGATAGTATAAAGCTGTTTCCTTCCCTTTCTCTGTAGCTTGGTCTTCTGTCTTTCCAGGAGTTCAGTTCTTTGTTCATGCCAGGGAACAGACTCAGTAATCCTCTAGACAACCACCAGCACCCCTGTTCCAGTAATGGTGCCAGGATTTATCCTGCTATCTGCTAGACTTTTCCTGATGGAGTGTGCTCACTCGGGCACGTGTAGAAACACTGCAGTGAATGCCAACGGCAGATACAATGAACATCCATAAAAGCGGACAGCTATGGCTTAAGGAATCAACTACTGCTGAGCTAAATCAGCAACTGAACTATACCCGGCTCGGCTCTCATCAATAGGCTAAATTCAATGAGACCCTGAAGCCCTC